>JAQFXU010003714.1:0-15463 GCA_034693705.1 Spatulosminthurus flaviceps
TTCATGATATAAGAAGTCAGATGGGACAGCGGGACAACGGGACAGACATGTCCATTCTTACGATATTATTATTATTAATGATTATTTCCTCATTAATATTTTTGTTTTGGTTTTAAGTATGCATGTATTGAAAATGATAATTTATTATTGACAATAATGGACATTGTGTTTCAAGACTTTTTCGTGTTTTATATTTTTTGCTTGTTCATCGCCCTCTCTTCGCTACACATTTATCTCCTTCTCTCTCACTTTCAATTTTCAATGAAAACAATAATAATTCAAATTCCGTTGACAGTGGAGAAAAAGGAGAAGGACGTCGAAGACGAGGATGACGAGGATGATGATGAGGAGGAAGCTGTGCATGAGCAGGAAGATGAGGAAGGTAATGATGAGGAGGAAGATGAGGAAGATAATGATGAGGAGGAAGATGAGGAAGATGGAAAAGATGATGATGAGGAGAAAGATGAGGAAGATTTCATGCCATTTTCCGTAGTACGTACAAAAGTAGTAGATTACAAGGAAGATGAGGATGAGGAGGAAGCTCAGGAAGATGAGGAGGGGGAGGATGATGAGAAGGATGAAGACGAGGTGGATGAAGAAGAGGTCCAAGAGGACGAAGAGGACACAGATGAGGAAGATTACATGCCATGGTACACGGTAGTAGTTACCAAAGATAACAAAATAGTTTAAAAACTTGCTTCCTAATATCTCCAGAAAAACTGGCCTCTAAGCCTAATAGAATTTTAAATTTCAACAACGGCCAAAGTTCTACACACAACAACTAATTGTAAAGTCTGGCCGGACTCAACTATTACATATTATGTCATGAGGCTCACACACTGATGCAATGCAGTGGGAATTGCTTTAATCTATCTCTCATTACTAATCTTAAACTAGACTTAACTCTAATCTTCCATTTCCACGGCCTCAATTAAAAATGCCACAATAATAGTAAGCATAAGAACATTTCACAGTTTAATTAGTTAAATCAATGACTCAAAACGAGACGTAACAGATCCAGAAAACTAAACAATAACTTATGATGCTCCGCATCCGAATCCACAATCTCCATCGTAACCATCAGTACCAAATTCATCGCATTCCGCAGTAGCATTCATGATAGATATAATTGATGGAATAATAAAATTTGCTAGTAATTCAAACCATTATTTAAAATTTCTCTCCCAAAAGTTGGCAATTAAATCCTAGAAATTGTCTCCTGAACCTTGAAAGATAATGTACATAATATGCATAACTCCACAAGCTTTCTCCCGCCGAAATCCCGCACGGCTACGATTTTCGTAAACAAATTCTGAAAACATCTTTGGGTAGAAAAATAATACATTGGCGCAAAAAATTTGACCCTATGTTACATGTGCCCCATAGGTTGGCCTTAGACTTATCTGTGCGGTTTTTACAGGAACTTTGAACCCGCCGGATTGGTTGGACCGATTTTAATGAAAATTGGCAGAAATCATTATAAAATAAGTACCTCGGGACGGGTTTTTGAACGACCCCAAAATCGTATCACGTTGACCTCCAGAGATCATCAAATGTTTGGCTATGGGTCGGCCGATTGTACGACATTCCAAGGTGTGATCCCATCCTAATTAGGATGGCCTCTGGGGTTCAACATGATACGATTCTGAGGTGGGAGATTGCGACGGGATCCATGTTCCTGTAAAAATCGCACTGATTGACTTCTTAGGTCAGTCTATACTATATACATTGGGCACATGTTGCTTAGGTCTAAATTTTTGCGCCAATATGTTATTTTCAACCCAAAGGTGTGTCAGAATTTTTTGTAACAAAAATCGTACCAATGCGGGATTCCCGCGGGAGAAAGCTTCTGGACTTATGCATACATTAATTTATATTGGATTTCCTTCCAAGCTAGATTTTTAAAAAGAAAACATTTTTCCATTTGAAGAGTCAACTTCATCTTGACAATAGCCTGGGAATTTTGATAAATCTGATTTAGGCTTCAAGTCCTTTCTTAAGAATGGTAAAAAGGTACAATCAATGAAAAACTACATGTAAGAAAGCGGTAATCATGAGGGATGAAGTAATTGTGAGAATTATGAAGTTTCTCGAGACGAGTTGAGTTATTGTGAGCAGAGAAAAATTAAAAGATCGACAAACTAAAGCGTAAAGTACATTTCCGTTTATAAAATATGTAAGTGAAACTGACTGAGAGCGTAAACAAAGCGAACAATGTCCCTCCTTTATCACACTCTACTGTTAGCATATAACACTCTTCTGTTCTGCACACTTCACTTCACTCCCAATGTATAGATACTTCACAATATTTGGCAACGGGCTTTTCTTTGCAATTGAGCCCTTAAATAAATGATTTATCATACTACAATTATCAGTTCAGATAATTTTCCAGGGCTAAAAAATTGAGAAACGATATTTGTTTATTTTACTTATCCGTTGTGATATCAATACATATACGGAAGTCCATTTTTCTCTCGCATACGTTTCTATTTAGTAATACCTAAGTAATAATTATATTATGTAATTAATATATTTTACTCGCGGTGGTATAACGCATGATGCTCTCTAGTATTGTGAATTTGATGGAAGTGGTTTATTTTTGGCAGATCTTACATTACATATATACATTATGTATAGCAAACAAAACTTGATTTACAATACATTTTACATATATTACATTACTAGATTACATAGTTTAAAAATTTTTTCCTAATATCTGTAGAAAAACTTTGAGGCAACATTGAGACATCCGAATAAAAATGGTTATCTGTCGCGAATGCATTACATGGCCTCTAAGCCTTTTCTCATTCCCATCCTTCCTCGACAATAATTTTATTGCCATATAAATCCATACTGTTTGTCTTAACAGCTAGAGTCAACCATTGACCAACATACTTGCACAGTCAAAGGAGCTTGTTTTATAGGGCGAAAAGGAAACGATTTAATTCAACTCTACTTACAAATTTGTCAATTTGCATATCAATAACAATCTACTTGATTACATTAATTGTATTACCAAAAGTAAGATCAAAATCATGGGGAAAACAACACCCAACAAAAAGTCGAAAAAGAAAAGTAATAAAACTACTTCTGAAAAGAAAGCTAAAGTTGTGAAGAAAAAACCTACAAAGCCAAGCAGACTCGAAGCCAAAACTCGCGATTTGTTTGATCGTTTACCTGAGGACTTCATAGGAGGATCAGCTGCCGGCAGAAATATAGTGCTAAGCGGTGCCCAAAAACAGATATGCATCAGGGTATGAATAATCATATTTAAGAAGTTAAAAAAAGTATTCAAACTCAATGATTTTTAGACAGGAAGTTTTAATGATGGGTATTGTATGTAAAAAGATGGAGAGACTTCAATGGCTGCAAACTATGCGATGGGAAGTGTCAAATACAAACGAGGCTCACGATCACAAGGGAAAATTACAAAAGGTAAATAATTTCCTGGAATTTTTTGGAAATAATACTTCCTTCCTTTGAGAGTAAATTATACATGCACATATATATATTTGTGATATGTATTTAATTGTATTTGACATAATTTTTAACTGAATATTTTTTAGGTGCCAATTCAACGGGTCGTGCTGTGATTGACATG
Organism: Spatulosminthurus flaviceps; assembly: GCA_034693705.1. Classification (NCBI taxonomy): domain Eukaryota; kingdom Metazoa; phylum Arthropoda; class Collembola; order Symphypleona; family Sminthuridae; genus Spatulosminthurus; species Spatulosminthurus flaviceps. Next base: position 3,602 of record JAQFXU010003714.1, read on the forward strand.
GCTCGTGTCGACGTGACTAAAGCTGGCGGTCAAAGCTTGGTCTATGATGGGCAAACGGGTTGGAATTTTTCATAAATTATTAATATTTTTATTTTTGGCTTTAAGTATGTACGTATTCAAAATGATAATTTATTATTGACCATGGGTAGTGTGTTTCGAGACTCAGACTCCCGGGTTGCGCTAAAAATGTGTGTCTACTTATAATAATGGGTTACTTTTTCCGATATGTGAATGCGAAAAACATTTTCTTCTGGGAATGTATAACAGTACTGATGAGTTTTTAGTACTGACCAAGAGATACACATTGGTTGTGGTTGCAGGGCGGTAACTTGCATAACACGGGAGTTATCGCGTATTTTCGGTTTTTTCAGTTTATCCAAAATTGCTCCAAAACTGGTAAGCCGATTTTGACCAAACGTTTGCCTTTCTGTAGCATTTTTTTTACACTATGATGATTGCTTTGGATTTTCATGTGGTGGATATCATTCGAAAGATCTTGGCAAGAGCTTTTCAACGGTACCTACCGTATTTCTGTACGGGTAGTGGTTTTTGAGCAATACAATGGCAAAATTGTGCTAAATTTCCATCCAAAACATCATATTTTAGAAAAACTTGATGTATACAATTATTATAAAATTTGTGTTTTATAGTAAGTACACCCCACCAGTTTAGTTTGCTTAATTGGCTATTATTTTGTGTAGCCAAACTACATTTTAAGCAATTCTTGGCCAGCCTAAAAAAATCTCCATAATGTTTTGTACTTTTTTCAATTTTTCGCGAGTTACTACGTCTAAGAACTTTTTAACTCAGGAGCTTCAAAGAAAGATTGTCCGACGTTGAAATACATTGGGAGCAATTGCACTTAGGGCCCGTTCATAGCCCCTATGGTAAACATAGGGAGATAAAAATTTTCAAAAACGATGTAGATGGTAATAATTATTATGCTTCAAAAAAATATTTTCCCTATTTTTAATAAAATACTTCGAATTTGGTCAAAAATGAACTGAACCACAAAGGGAAAAAAGTCTATTGTGGTGGGTGTGGAAAACTATAGCTACTATTGGAAGTGGACCACAAAGTATGTGAATATCGGATTATAAATACAATGCAATAAAATTGGAATAACGTTCCTTTCAAACTGTAGAAAAATCTGGGGTGGCAACTTTCAATTGAGAAAATTATTCCGCTTGCAGATTCAAACGGTTATCCCTGAAAATCACCCGCCTCGAATATTGCTTTTTTTTCCATCATTATTAATCTTTATTCAGCTTTGGTTAGGGTGTTTATTGCTCAACAGCTACAAAATCTTTGATCCAATTAAGCTCCAGCTACAAAGGATCAGTCGATGAAGACAATTCCTTCAAGGATCTGAGCATCTCAGAAACTCACTGATAATCCCAAAGCAAAGTCCAGTCAATTATTGTTCAGAATTTATTATTGCAAGAATTTTTTTTACAACCTCAATAACTTTTAGACCAACTCCAATAATTCCTGAAATGTATTTTTTCCATCAAACGGTAAATTATGCCATTAAAATAAACATCACTTGAGTAATTTTTGTACAATTTGCTTTTTTATCTCAGCTTTTATAACTCGAAAAATAAATGAAAGTAGAATTAATGTGATTGTGTAGAGGGCATGGGGCACTGCGAGAAAATGTACCTCATTTCAGTAACCTTGCCCAGGTGAAATCTATCTCTGCATCATTGCGGAAATTTTACGCCCATAAGGGAAACGTGTTTATCGGATTTGTTACCATCCCAGTGCGGGGCTGTCATCTCAGGGACCCTAATATTTGATCGTGCAATGTTTGATCGATTTGGCCCATGTAACCAAACATTCAATGTTGTGAGTTAATTGTCGAATCCGTCGATTGGGCCACCAAACTTTCAGGTAAATGCCTATGGTGTTGAGATACGCTCGCAGATCAACTTGCCTTTGTATGCCGAAACCATGTACCTTAATATGAATTCGCTCTATAGTGCTCATTCCACCGTGGTCCTTTCAATCTATCGCTCTCCTTACCTTCCTCCCCCTCTCTCTCTCTCTCTCACCTGTTGCATCCAATGTGTAGCCAAAGCTCACGCACTCATACAGTGGCATACGCCTTCTTGGTACATTCAATTTTCAATCATCCAATTCATACTGTCAAAACCACAGCACTTAACTATAAAAATCCATTGAATTTTCTACCTACGAGCACTTTTCCCTTCCTTGCAATGTGTTGAATTTGAAAATAGGAAAATTAGCATTTACGCTACACTTTTTTTTCTCTCGCTATCAAATGAGAGCTTTATACGAGAATACAGATTTTCTCATTTGAATAGCCAAGACCCATTAAATTCTTCCGAATACTTTAGAAATATTAATCCCACAATTCTAATAAGCTATAAAATATGTACAAAAAAGATAAAAACAAAATGCTTAGCAAAGGTTGGAGTATACAAACAACTTAAAAGTCCCGAGTATTTAAAACACTCGGGGAAAAAAGTATTAACATACTTTTATAATTCAGAAATTTTCATAAAATGTGACAATTTTAACTTTCGATGGAATTAAAAGCTCTACAAAAAACCATTAATTGTTAAATAAGAATAAATTGTTATTCTTCTTCGGGAAAATTTTATTCACTTGATTTTTTTCCCTACTAATTTCCATACCGGTAATGAATCTTCAATCATATGAATCAAATGCTATGGTTAGGCCCATTGGGTTAAATTTGCATGGAAAAAATAACCATCTACGTTTAAAGGTTAATTTCCTTCAGAATTTATATTTATAAACGACAAAATCTTTGAGCCTTTTCTTTGTAACAATAATTACCATATTTATACGTAAAGAATAATATTTTTCCAACGTGTTTCCACAGTTTCCACTGTAAAGACACAATCCCTTAAAGATCTTGTTCATAGGAATGGTGGGCCGGGACAGAAAAACAGAATTTACATTCAGCATTTTTATCACTATCTAAAAACCATGGAAGTGGCTGCCATTTTTCTTGTTTGTGCGTACTTTTAATACTTTTGCAAGTATTATCGTATTTGCATATACTAATCATTATTGTTATTCTCTATATGTAGTAATGAATTAATGAAAAAATCCTTTTCTCAGGTTGTGTGTATTTCACACTATTTTGCAATGGATTTTCCTTTGCAAATGAGCCCTAAAAAATAATATGATTTTTTTTACTTCAATATTTATAAGTTCAGATAATTATTATGGGCTAAAAAATAAAGCTAAAAATAATAATTGTTTATTGAAAATATCTGTTGTCAATTCTATACACAGACGTTGCTTTTTCTCTCGCATACGTTTGTTTTTCGTAATACATGAACAATTTTTTCTTACTTGCGGTAGGAAATGGATAACGCATGATGCTCTATAGTTATGTGAATTTTAAGGAAGTGGTTTATTATTGGTGGATCTGCATTATATACATATAGGTGGAAAAAACTTGGTATACTTGGTTAAACATTTCCTACAGAAAAACATTGAGGTAGACACGTTAGCAGAATAGAAACACTTATCTGTCGTGAATGCATTACTTGACCTTTAAGTCTTTTCTCATTACCATCTTTCCTCCACAATAATTTTATTTCTATACATGAATCCATACAGTTTGTCTTAGCAGAGTCAACTAGTGATCAGAACGCTCTCAGAGTCAAAGGAGTTTGTCCTAAAGTGCGAAAAGGAAGTAATTCAATTCTTGAAACTTCACATATAAACAACAATCTACAGAATTACATTAATAATAATTATACAACTAAAGGTAAAAAGTAAAATCATGGGGAAAAGAAAACCCGAGAGCGATTCTAAAGAGGAAAATAATAAAACTCCTTCTGAAAAGAAAGCTAAAGTTGTGGGGAAAAACCTAAAAAGACAAGTAGCGGCATACCCCAGACTGCTGCTGATGTGTTAGCTCGTATAATTACCTAAGAACTCAATGATAGGATCTGCTGCCGGCCGAAAACTAGTGTTGACAGGTGTCCAAAAAACAACTATGAATCATGGTAATAATAATCATATCAAAAAAATTTAGAATAAAAGTATTCAAAATCACGGATTTTTATACTTGGAGATTTAATGGTGGGTTTTACGTGTAAAAAGATGGAAATACTACAATGGTTGCGAACTGGTCGGAGGGGGATATCGAGCACACATCAACCTCAAAAACTACAGTGATTATTAATAAGGGTAAATAATTTCTTGGATTTTTTATATAATATTTTAATATTTTGAGGGCAAAATGGTTGTGCAGGTCCGGGAATATTTAAAATCATTTTTAATGGAATATTTTCTAGGGGCCAATTCATCGGCTCATGCTTTGATTGACGTTGCTCCTGGTGTGGTGATTAAAGCTGGCGCTTCCTGCGTGGTCATGAATGGGAAAAGGGGTTAAGCATTTTTCCTCATAAAATTAATAATATATAATGTTATTGTTGGTATTGCAGGTATGTATGTATATGTGTTGAGGTATGATAGTTTATTATTGAACATGGGTAGTGTGTTTGGAGAGACTCATGTCTTGGGTAAAAAAATGTGTCTGTATTTATAAGAGTGTATTTTGCCGTTTCATGTGTTGTATATTTTTTGCTTGTTCATTGTACTATCTTTGCTACACGTTTATATACATATATATCTCTCTCTCATTTTCACTTTTCAACCAAACAATAATAATGAAAATTCCATTGACAGTGGAGGAGGAGGATGAGGATGATGAGGATACGGAGGAAGCTGAGGAAGAGGTCGAAAAAGACGCAGAGCAAACAGATGCGGTTGTTCCAAGCTCAACGGGAAAGTTTTAGCCAAAGAAATAAAGGTTTTCAGTTTAATTTCTCCTTAGATATTTCCCAGAATAAAAAGTGCTTTGATTCTTTGGCCCAAGATTTAAAAAATCGGAGCAAAATGTATTGTAAATTTTTCAAGCTGAAAAAAATGGTTTCACTACATTTTGTCATAGTAAAAAAATTAATGTGATTAAAATTTGCTGGCATAAATAAATGATTAAAATAAATTATAATTCTTGGAAAATTTTATTATGCATGTAATATTTTCTTACGTACTATGTTTATTCCGTATAGTTCAATAGCCGTGAGGTTGATGCCCGAATTGAGTACTCGTAATGGATTGATTTTGAGCTTTGCATTTTAAGTTTGATGATTTATATGATACTTTTCAAAGAGCTTTAACACTTAGTATTCATTACGTTTCCACTCCTTTCTCAATAAAGGATCACTCTTTCTGTATTTTGTCGCCATTAAAATAACCCACTCTCAATTGTACTATATTTCTATTAAGATTCAGGGAAGAGGTTACAAACTTATACATGGCTTTGAAGCCTTGAGCAAAGAAAATTCCGCCCCATAGTTCCTCCAATTTTATCAACCTCAAATTTGTAACCCGAAACCGTCTTTGAATCGTGTCATCCTGTTCAAGATTAGTCAAACACTAATATTTTATAGTCTATATATGGACGATGTCGGTAGTACATAACTCAAATTCTAAATCCAAAGCTTAGGTGGTCACACCTCCATAGTGTGGCTGTAGGACCACAAAGTATGTGAGTATCAGATTATAAATACAATGCAATAAAATAGGAATGACGTTCCTTTCAAACTGCAGAAAAATCTTGGGTGGAAATTTTCAATTGAGAATTTATTTCGCTTACTGATTCAAACGGTTGTCCCTGAAACTCACCCGTCCCGAATATTGATCAACAGCAACAAAGCCTTTCATGCCATTAAGCTTCAGCTACAATGGATCAGACGATGAAGACAATTCCTTCAAGGATCTGAGCATCTCAGAACCTCACTGATGATTCCAAGGCAAAGTTCAGTCAATTATTGTTCAGAATTTAGTCTTGCAAGAAATTTTTTTTACAACCTCAATAACTTTTATCTAGACCAACTCAAATTCCTGAAATGAATTTTCTCCATCAAATGGTAAATTATGCCTTTAAAATAATCCTCACTTGAGCAATTTTTGTACTATTTACTCTTTTATCTTAGCTTTTATAACTCGAAAAATAAATGAATGTAGAATATGTGTGATTGTGTAGTGGGCATGGGGCACTGCGAGAGAGTGTACCTTTTTTCAGTAACCTTGCCCAGGTAAAATCGATCTATGCATCAATGCAGAAATTCCACGCCCATAAGGGAAAAGTGTTTATCGGATTTGCTTTGTTACCGCTCCACTGCGGGGCTGTTATTTCAGGGATCCCAATATTTGATCGTGTAATGGATTTAGCCCTTGTAACCAAGCATTCAATGTTGTGAGTTAATAATCGAATCCGTTGATGGGGCCACCAAATTTTCAGGTAAATGACTGTGGTGTTGAGATACCTGAGTGACAGATCTACCTGCCTTTTTATACAGAAACCATGTAGACTAATAGGAATAAGCTCTACAGAGCTCATCCCACCGTGATCCTTCCAATCTATCGCTCTCCTTACGTTCCTCCCTCTCTCTCTCTCTCTCCTGTTGCATCCAATGTGAGCCCAAGCTCACAAACTCATACAGTGGCATACGCCTTCTCGGCACATTCAATTTTCCATCATCCATTCCATTCAATACAGTCAAAACCACAGCACTTACTCGTAACTATAAAAATCCATTGAATTTTCTATGTACGAGCACTTTTCCCTTCCTTGCAATATGTTGAATTTGAAAATAATGGGAAAATTATCATGTACACTACACTTTTTTTTCTCACGCTATCAAATGAGAGTTTTATATGAGAATGTAGATTTTTCTCATTTGAATAGCCCAGACCCATTAAATTCTTCCGAATACTTTTGAAATATGAATCCCACAATTCTAATATGCTTTAAAATATGTACAAAAAAGATAACAAATTATTTTTACCCTTCTCCATTGACCTATTATGAATTATAGCCCCTCATAAAAACAAAATACTTAGCAAAGGTTGGAGTATACAAACAACTTAAAAGTCCCGAGTATTTAAATTACTTTTATATTTCAGAAATTTAACTTTCGGTGGAATTAAAAGCTACAAAAAACCATTAATTGATAAAATATGAATTGCTATTCTTCTTTGGGAAAATTTTATTCACTTGATTTTCTTCCCTACTATGTAATTTCCATACCTGGTGATGAATCTCCAATCATATGAATCAAACGCATGGTCAGGCCCATTGGGTTAAATTTGTATGGAAAGAATTACCATCTACGTTTAAAGGGTTCCTTCTGAATTTTTGTAAAGGACAAATTATTTGAGCCTTTTCTTTGTTACAATTACCATGTTTATAAGTAAAGACCCAATCCCTTAAAGATCTTGTTCATAGAAATGGTGGGCCGAGACAGAAACAGGGCATTTACGTTGAGCATTTTTATCACCATCTGAAAACCATGAAAGTGGCAGCAATTTTTCTTGTTTGTGCAAGGAATTAATATTATTACAATGTTATATGTATTTTCCATTGAATAATTTTTTTTCTACATGTAAATATCTTTGGCAAGTATTATCGTATTTCCATATACTAATCACTTTTTATTCTCTATAGTAATGAGCTAATGAAAAAATCCTTTTCCCAGTTTATGTATATTTCATTATATTTTACAACGGAGTTTTCTTTGCAAATGAGGCCTTACATTTATACACATTATGGCTTTTCGTGCTACAAAAGTTATTAGGCCCAATAATTTTCCTAGGCTAAAAAATTAAGGGACAATTTTTGTTTATTTTACATATCCGTTGTCAATTTTTATACACAGACGTTGCTTTTTCTCTCGCATACGCTTGTACTTCGTAATACATGAACAATTTTTTCTTACTTGCGGTAGGAAATGAATAACGCATGATGCTCTATAGTTATGTGAATTTGATGGAAGTGGTTTATTATTGGTGGATCTACATTATATACATATAGGTGGAAAAAACTTGTTATACTTGGTTAAACGTTTCCTTCCTACAATCTATAGAAAAACATTGAGGTAGACACGTTAGCAAAATAGAAACGCTTATCTGTCGCGAATGCATTACTTGGCCTTTAAGTCTTCTCTCATAACCCTCCCCAATAATTTTTTTGCTCTAGATGAATCCACAGTTGATCCTCTAGCAGAGTCAACCAGTGACCAGAATACTTGCAGACTCAAAAGAGTTTGTTCCATAGTGGGAAAAGGAAAATATTCAACTCTACTTGAAAATTCACACATCAATAAGAAACTACCTCAATTACATAAATTCTTATACATATATATAACTTAAAGGTAAGAGAAAAATCATGGGGAAAAGAAAATCCGAGAGCGAGTCTAAAGAGAAAAATAATAAAAGTACTTCAGTAAAGAAAGCCAAAGTTGTGAGGAAAAATCCTAAGAAAAAGACAAGTCGTCCCAAAGCCCAGACTGTGCTGAATGGTTTGGTACTTTACCTCCGGACTTAACTGCGGGATCTGTTGCCGGTGGAAAAATAGTGGTGCGCTGTGTCCAAAAAATAAATATGAATCAGTAATAAAAATAGTGTTAAAAAATTGAGCATAAAGTATTCAAAATCACAGATTTTTGTACAAGGAATTCTAATGCTAGGTATTATATGTATGTGAAAAGACGGAAATACTCCAATTGCTGGGAACTTTGCGATGAAGGGAATCCATTACACACCAGGCTCAAGAGCTACAGGGATTATTAAGAGGAGTACATAATTTCCTTGGATTTTTCATTTTTAATATTTTTTCATTTTGAGGGTAAATTATACATGTATACACATATATTTGTGAAGGTCCGGGAATATTTGAAATCATTTTTAATTGATCAATTTCTAGGTGCCAAATCAAAGGGTAGGGTTTTGAATGACGCCACTCCTGGCAATGTGATTAAAGATGGAGGTCATTTTGTGGAAATAAATGGGCAAGAGGGTTAGAATTTTTCCTCATGAAATCATTGGTAGTAATAATTGTTGGTTTAAAGAATGTATGTATTGTAGAATCATAATTTATTCTTGACGATGGGTAGTGGATTTGGAGAGACTCCTGTCTTGAGTTAAAATGATTGTCTACGTATAAGCGTATTTGATCATTCCTTGTGTTCAAGTTTTTATTGCTTATTCATCGCCCTCTCTTCGCTACACATTTATCTCTCTCTTACTTTGACTTTTCAACCAAAACAATAATAATTAAAATTCCAATGACAGTGGAGGAAGAGAATGCGGAGGACGAAGATGAGGAGATAAAGGAAGATGAGGATGACGAAGATGAGGAGATAAAGGAAGATGAGGATGACGAGGAAGATGAGGATGACGAGGAAGCTGAGGAAGATGAGGATGACGAGGAAGCTGAGGAAGATGAGGATCACGAGGAAGATGAGGATGACGAGGAAGCTGAGGAAGATGAGGATCACGAGGAAGATGAGGATGACGAGGAAGCTGAGGATGACGAGGAAGCTGAGGAAGATGAGGATGAAGAGGAAGCTGAAGAAGATGAGGATGACGAGGAAGCTGAGGAAGATGAGGATGACGAGGAAGAGGTCGAGCAGGACGAAGAGGTGACAGCTCAGGAAGTTCCAAACTCATCGGAAAATTCAGCTCCTTGTTTATTCGGAAGCTCCCGAAATTCAAAAGTTCAACGTGGAAAGCTCCAGCATTACAATCCTACACACTCAGAGCCGATTCCGTCGACATTTGTGGAACACCTTGATTATATTAAAACTGCCAAAAAAAACTGGAAAGAGGTATGGCTTTGAGTATGGATTTATTAAAACATTTGTAAATATTTTGAAGGCTTCCATTCAATACACTTAATATTTCATTCTGAATATTTTAGCCGTACCATAGAAAACAAGCAAATTATGCAGGAATTGCTCTGATTGTGAACGTGATCAATTCTAAAGGACAGAAACGGAGAAATGGGGCCGACAAAGATACCATTTACTTAACTTGGCTTCTAAAGCAGAGGAATTTCCTTGTCTACAAATTAATTGACCCGAAAAAAGACGTAATGGAATATTTTTTTTCCCTTTCATGTTGGATCATACTTATAATCATATTTTTTCGTATAAATAATATTTTTTATGCAGCAATTAAAACGAGCAATCAAGAAAATCCAGAAAATGAATTTTGAAAAAGCAGATTAATTCTTCCTAGCCGTGATGAGTCATGGTAACGGGGATATAATAATAACCGCCGACGGGGAAGAATTTTCAGTATTGGAGGGTTTAGTGAAGCCATTCAACAACGAAAAGGGTCCTGCAAGTTTGAAGAACAAGCCGAAGATGTTTCTCTTCAATTATTGCAGGTGGAGATTGACACATTTATCACACTTTTGAAAAACATGATATTTTTAAAATAATTTTTTTAAAATTCTCCACTACGTTTTGTAGAGGTAAAAGTATAGACAAAGGGATTGAAGTGGATCATGAAGACGAAGAGCCGATGGTAATGAAAATAAAAATGTTTTCTTGTTTCACTAAATAATTATTTTTGTACATTTTATGTGTTGATAAATGGAAGTAATTTGGGTGTTTACATAGAACTGGATACCTCCTTCCATTCCATATGGGAAAGACATGTTCATTTGTTATTCGACTTTTGATGGTGAGCGGAAGCAATTATTATATTTTGGATGAGGCGTTATATATTACATATGTTAGTAATGAATGGAAATTCCTATTCAGATCACTCTTCCTTGCGTAACACTAAACGGGGTTCTTGGTTTATTCAGACATTTTGTGATGTCTTGAGAAAATATGGAGACGATTTGGATGTGCTGTGTGTCTTTAAAATTGTAAGAAAATCAGTTGCTCTCTGTACTTGTTTTTTTATCGTACGCACTTTCTAATGGAAACAATTCAGACTGGTGTGTTGCCAGTTTTGGTCATAATGACTCCTATTTTTAGTGGATAAGAAAGCTTTGTTGTTTTGTAGGTCTCTGAAGTGATGAAGTCTAAGTTTGGTAAGGTGAAGAACAAGGCTGCCAAGCAAATTTCTCCGTACTACAATGTTGGTTTCACGAGAAAGTTTTACATCAAAATAATTAAAAATTAGGTGGCATTCAGTTTAATTTCTGCTTGGATGCTTCTTTTTTGAGTATGACTAAAATTGGTTTGATACTTGGGCCCAAGATTTAAAGAATTAGAGCAGAAAGTATTGTAAATTTTTCAAGCTGCTTCTTTACATTTTGTTATAATGAAAAATTGATTTGAATAAAATTTGCTGGAGTAAAAACATGGTTGAATTAGTTTTCTTAGAAAATTTTCTTTTAAATTATTCTGATTGATGCCATTGCATTGCGTGAAAATTATTTTCCATAAATGAAGAACCTCACAATATAGGACTGGCGCACCTGTAGGGATCCTCAATTTACCCAAAGTAAGGGACACTTTTATACCCTGGGTAGCTCACATTCAGCCCTCTATATCTTCGGTTCATGTAAAAGTAGCAAATTGAGTGGGTACACAGTTCTGAAAGCTAAAAACCTAATCTTTCAGAATCTACCAAATTCATAATTTTACGTTTAGGGTAGTCGATTTTGCAATCTACCAAAATTCAATATTTTTAAGGAGGACTTATGGAAGCCGTCATATGTGTTTTGGATAATGGCAACAAAAACTCGCTATTCCAAAAAAACTTCATAATTTCTGCTACACGACAAGATTTTAACGTAAGGGTTAGTGCTCACAACTCTTTACCTCTGTAGGAATGAAATACTGCCGTTCCCCGTTAACACAACGTTAAGCAACTCCACAACTGCGGCAGCCCTGACTTCTATGGTGAACATAGGATGAAAATATTGGGGACTCCAGTAATCATTGGGAAATAACTTTCACACTGAGAGGTTGTAGGGTATTGGTCATTGTATGAATGTGAATGATTGTATGTATTAGAATAAGGGCATTTGTATATCATGGCTTG
>JAQFXU010003715.1:0-15462 GCA_034693705.1 Spatulosminthurus flaviceps
GCCCACCATGGGTCACCATGCCCACCATGGGTCACCATGCCCACCATGGGTCACCATGCCCACCATGGGTCACCATGCCCACCATGGGTCACCATGTCCACCATGGTCACCACTGTCAGAACTATTCGGTAGAACTAAACCCTACCATGGTCACCATGACCATTGTAAACTCGTCGGGGCTGTTTATGTTTGATATCGGCCAATTTGAGGGTTTAACATGGTCACCATGTCCCATGGTGAATACCATAGGTTTTACCAACACCCGAAAATTTTGCGGTCGTTATTTCAGTTTTGAATTAGCTAGCTCGTGCGTTATTCCACTTTGACTCTCCAGCGACGATATGTAAACTCTTAATATTTCTTATACACCTACACTTTTTTTAGAGGAAAATATAAAAAATAAAAAACTCTTTTCCTTAGGGACTTTTCCTTTAAAAAAATTCTTAAAATATGTATCTCACCTGTTTTGTAGGTATTTCCGATTTTTTCTCTTGAAAAAAATTATTCCTTGGGGGAGAGAAAAAAAATATTTACGTGTACTTTTTTTCTGACCGGGTAAAACATTGCCATAGTTTTTTGGCTACAACAGTAGTTTTAGTTTTTTGGCTACAATAACAGCTTTTATTCACTTTTATTTCCTTCCCTTGACGTTCTATATGTTTTACCTGGGCATGTTTAACTGGGCCTGAGACGGAGTGTCGCCAAGTGGACGAATCTCACTCACTTTTCTTTTCCTTATGTATGTTTACTAATCCAGTGTAATTTCTCGTCACGTCTCCATTTTTTTGACATCTCTCTAATCCTCATCATCCCTTTTGTGGTTATCCATAAGAAATGTATGTACATGTTCAAATGGACAAGGTTCTTTTTTAGAATTCATAAGGAACTGTAGAATAAAAGCCGTAGATAATGTCTACAATTAACTAGGGTCAACATGTGTAGTAGTTTGTCAGGGATATTGAAAATATTTGGGAGCTTGTAAAACTGACAAGGAAAGAAGATATTGTGAGTTGTGCTAAAAAGAAAAATACTGGGTTTGGTATATTTTTTAGGGTTTGAATACCTATGGTATTTCCTCACAAGCATGGCAAGTGACCAGGGTGAGAAAATTTTAATGGATGGGGAAATATATGCGTTATTCCCTATATGCTATATAACATAGAGAAAAGATCAAGTCTGACTGATGACAGGGATTGTGTTATCCTTAATAAGCACTGAGTTTTATTAGTTTTCTCACTGTCTTATAGAAATTTGAAGCCCAAGTCGTGATCATATTTTTTCTGGGAGAGTCTCTCTTGATTCTTTTTAATTTACATAGGCACGGGACAGGTTGATGAGCTGTTTAGACTCAACGGTAGAGTACGATCCGTTCCTTTTTTTATGGCCTATCCTCACATACTATTATATTGCATCTTCTCATAATAATTTTAAAAGGAAAAATTCTTTCAAAAAAATATTTATCAGATTATAATAATTTGGGAAAAAAGTGTTTATCTCCTTTACAAAAAAGACAACGTTTTCAGTGATAAAAATTAAGGAATATCTGTCAATAGATTAACCGGATTTGGGAGCTACCACTGATTAAATTACTCAACGATTTACCTTCTATAGACAATCCATTAATGCGCAGGATAAAAAATTTAAAAAACATTTTTTCTCTAAAAAATTCATGAGATTGACAATGAGCGGACGTACTTGTACGTGTGGTTGAATTTATCAACTTGAATATTTTTTCTCCCCCTCCTTTAAAATTAATCCTCTTCATTTGTTACATATTTTATGTACTTTGGAATTGAATTTATATCAAGTAATAAAAGTTTTGGGGGATGAGGGAATCACTCACTGAAAAAAATCCTACCTGTATTTTTAACAAAGCAAATTATTTTAAAACAATTCCCTTTATTTTCTCTCCCTCTCATTCATTATTTATTTAAGTTACAAAACCCATGAAATTTAATATGATGGGCGCGTTGCTAAATTCAGACTTTAGTTAGCCAGTTAAAGTCTGTCTTAATTTTCGCGGCTCCTAAACTAGCAAAGAAATGACTTGCTAGTGTCGAGTCAGTCAGATGCTGCCTTGTTCTTAACCTGTCTAGTTCTAGCGACGCGCAAAACAAGGCTGCTCCTGAGCAGCCTGCTAAACTCATACAAAAAATAGGCAAAAACTGACTGTCACTGTGTTGTTAAAAGAAGGCTAATCTAGGCAACTAGCAGCACCGCGTTGTTAAATTCCGCCTAGATTAGAACATTAATTGCTAGAATGGACTCGGTGTTGTTAAACTCTCGCTAGTCAGACTTTGCCAGGCTAATTGTAAGTCTAGAAAATCTGGCACTTTAACAACGCGCCCAATATTTTTAGGCACAAATGTACGTATAACATTAGTAGAGCTGAATAAACCCAAAATTGTACAATACGCTATTCCTTGAAATATAAAAAAATTCGAATAAGAAAAAACCCAAAAGTATCTACTCAACTTTCTTTACACTAACACAAAAACTACGAAAAAACTCCATTTTAAAAATTGCCAGCCAAATGCTACTAAATACATGGAAGCGTATATTTATTGGAGTAATAACAGCTTAAAATGATATTTACATTTAAAGAATCTTGTTTACTCCTTCAAGTACTTTACTACCTCCCTATCCCCCGCCACCTCACTCCATCTAATATTAAAGAGATTTTTATTTTTATAAAAATGAACATTAAAAAAAGTTTTACATTTACTCCCTGAATTTACCTGAGACAGATCCGCTGAATAACTGTCATTTCCCTCTACATTATTGGAATTATTATACATAGGAAGAGATGGTGTTAATAAGAATCTTCCCAGGTTCCTGTATTTACCATGGGATATCCCACTATACTCGAATTCTTTACTCTCTCTCGCTGAAACTATGCGTGTAGCCTTTACATATGAATATTCACTCATGTTACTACATGTGTCCTACCTCTTCTTTTGTTTATAGGAGAGAAGTAGGGAGAGAAAAGTTCTCTTGCATAATCAAATAATATAATGGTAAAAATAATAATAATAATATGAATCATGTGTGTACATACGTATAGACACACACACACAATGCACAATGGCTCGTAGAGTAGAGAGAGAGAGAATGAACCTCTTTGAAAAAGTCGAGGCATTGTTGTTATGGAAGGGGTTACACATTTGTTTCCATGGTTTAGAGCCTACAGGCTATGCCACCCCTATACTACAAGCCAAAGTGAACTCGTCTATTCGGTGTGGTTCTCCAGTCGTTGGAACTCCGGTCGTTCCATGCATTGCCCCTGCAATATTATAGCGTACTTATTAGTAATATACGCTCTCTCCCCATGTATATAATTTTTATATAGGGAATTTCTGTAGTACGTAGTGACTTGAGCATTAGAGGAGCCAACATGGTTCCTTTTGAGCTCTCAGAGCAGCTCCATTATGATTTCTCCCTAACATTACACTACTGTAGGTATACCATTACTGAAGGTATAGCTATAGGGTAAAAGCTTTAATAACTATAGGAAAAAAGTGTAGGGAATCCGAGAGGTATGAGTAATACAAGGGAAAAACCTGTAGAAAATGATATTTATAGCGCACTGTAGAGCTCCGTTTTATATTGGAAGGAGCGTTATTGTATAGAGTATATGTATTTAGTAGGAATATAACATGAACATGGTCCATGTTATATTCCATATAAGGATGTATGAGGAATTTGCCTACATGTAGAACACTGTATAGGGAAGGTCTCTCCTCGGAAATGCAGGGAGAGAAAACTCCGGGTCGGGATCCGAAGACAGAGAGAGAGAGAAGAGGAAGAAATCGATATAGTGAGGCCAAGTGCCTCGACTCTCACTGTTTTCCTCCTTTCTTCGATTTTTTCTCTCCCCGCACTTCCTCTCTCTCTCTCTCTCTCTTGATATTCATGGTTGTAGGAGTCCTCCTTTTACCT
This sequence comes from Spatulosminthurus flaviceps, assembly GCA_034693705.1. Lineage (NCBI taxonomy): Eukaryota > Metazoa > Arthropoda > Collembola > Symphypleona > Sminthuridae > Spatulosminthurus > Spatulosminthurus flaviceps. The sequence continues at coordinate 3,940 of JAQFXU010003715.1, forward strand.
AGGTATATGTCTCCTCTCCCTCTTTTCTTCCATATCAAACGAATGACATTGCCTTTTTCCCGTGAAAATCATTCCGAAGAAGAGGAAAAATACTATGGGAAAGGTGAGGAGTTACATATATGTTATTATGTATGTCTTCATATATAAGTTATATATGAAGAAGAGCCATGCCCTGGAGAAATTATTTCATCTTGAATACGTTCCAGCCAATATTTTCCTCTTTTATTACTTTACTCTCTCTCTTTCTCTCTCGCACTATCCTATGAGCTCTTCTTACACAAGTTATTTCTTAACTTTCCCCCTTGGAGAAAAAATTCCACCATTATATTTACTTCCATCTCTCAACATTACTATAAGATATAGAACGAGTTTCGTGGAGAGATTTACTTGATTTTTCATAACTCTAATGGTCATTAGCTTCCTTCCTTTTCATAATATGATTCTTTTTACATATGCGAATACATATGAAAAATTTCCTCGAGGTATGGAAAACGCAGAAATACCAAAGCTAAAAATAATCTTAAAAAATTTCATCTTTAATCACTCTCATTTGTCTTTCATTTCTAAGAGGAGTAGTGTGAAAGGGTGAGGATAAAAAAAGGGAGTGTTTCCTTTTTGGCTTACCATTTACAAATATAAGCCTATGATTTTACATGAGAGTTTACTTTATGGAGAGAATAATTCTTCAAAATAGAGTTTAAAATGTACACAGCAAGGCGGTAAATTAAAAATGAATAAATTTGTGTAAATTGTGTGAAGAAAATTGAGTTGTAAATGTCAAATACTTATGAATCAATTGATCCTTTTAAAATTTATAGTCTTCTCTTTGGAGGTGGCTTGGGCCCTGGAGGACATAAAAGAATTAATTGATGGTATAGTTTTAATACAAATATATATGTAAATTTTGCCTATAATATATTATAAAAATATTTCTCTCCACGATATATGCTGATTTGCTCGGTGATAATAATGAAAAAAATAATACTTGAGCGTAACATTAAAATGTTCACATTTGCTCAAGTGCATATGTACGTGAGTATTATATGAAAAGATGCATCAGATTGCTTATTGTCCATTAGAAGGGAGAAGAACATGTGGTGGGTGAAGTTGGGCCATAACTTATTATGAGCTGATTCCCTTAAATGATAAGACTATGCGTTTGTCATTCTAAAGCTGTGGTGGCGGCGGTGGTGGTGGATAAAACATGGCGATGGTAATGTAGTAGCAAGTACATTGAAGGATGTACCATCGTCAGGTGATCCTTCACATTGGATCGACACTCCGTATTTTTTCTCACTCTGTCTTTTCCTCTCTGTTTTTAATTCCTATATGCAATAATACATAGCTACAATATATATGCGTAAAATATTATGTATATAAAAATATACGGATTTGGAAAGATTCCGAAAGCAGATTACTCTGTAGATGATAATCATGTATAGAAAAATCACTCGTGTCAATGAAAGGTTGAATACAATGACTAAAAGAATACTTTTTTCTCTTTATACATGCAAACGTCAATCAGGAGTGAAATGTAAGTGAATATTTCTGATACTTTTTTTAAATGTCCTCTCTCACTATGTGAAGTTCCTTTATAATAGTTCTCTATTTAGTATAGCTTGTATTTCCTATGCGCTTTATATAAATGTGCCTTTTTTTGTTTATACAATGTAATTTTTTCAAATCTGATCAGCGTTTCATCCGGTCCCGTTTTAAGGTTTTCTTTTCTTCTTTTTTGAAAAAAAATAAAATAAATGCTTTTATGTCAAAAGAAGAGAGAGCTTGTTTTTATTGTTTTGTCTATTGTTTGCCTTCATTATTTTTGTTTTGACTTGGTCTCGGCATAGTTCGTATGGTAACTTGAACCTTTTCGTTTGTTACTACATAATTACTTGTAGTTTTGCTCTGGAGTCTCTCCATATATTTTCTAGGGTTATTAAAATTTCAATGGGAGTTCACATATATTTTCCAGGGTATTGTTCTCTCATATGATATGATTCTTGAGAGACAAGTTTTATTTATTTTTTTGTTTCAATATGTATTTACTTACAAAGAAATCAAAGGAGAAACATTTATTTTTTTGCTGCTGTTTTTTTTCTCTGTAAAATTTCCAGGCGGTGTAGTATAATAAAAACTGGAATGATATTTTTGTCTGGGTAAATATTTTTATATGAAATTTTAGCATGTGTTTAATGTGTTTTTAAGGTTGTTGGAAATGAGTTGAGATTTAGACCTTGATTTCACAAGTGGACTTAGCCATGGTTAAGTTAACTATAGTTAGTTTAACTTTCCAAAAGCTAGGGATTTCACTGCAGAAATGGTTAAGTTAATCATTTTTACTCCGATTTCACACGAAAATAATGGTTAAACTAACCAAATGGTTAACTTAACCATGGTTAAGTCCATAAGTGAAATCAAGGTCTTAGAATTGCATAGAGATGTTTAAATATGAGTGTAATTATTGAAAATGTTATGGCTTGTGGGATTTTAAAATAACTGAAGGATGATTTGTAGATAAATTATTATTAGCGACGGTAGACGTAAAAAATAAGGGTCAAATATTGGAGTGATGATATTTTGAAGGATGTGATATAATTACGTGTATATAGTGAGCTATGGGAGATAATATGATGTGTGCGTAATAAATGCCCTCATGTGGGACTTTGTGGAGGCTATTTATATTAATATGGAAATAGTGCACATTGATTTAACTCCTAAGCTTAACTAGTTTTTTGGTATATAGGGAATATACTGAGGGAGGTTTCTCTACATGATGTTATGTGTGCACTAAATAAATGAAGGAGAGGGAAAACGGCACTGTCAAAGTAAACTAATGAGTACGGACGCATAATAAGAGGTTTCCACGTTAAACTCCTGCGTAAATAAATAGGAAGAGAGCTTAAGTTGTATAATAATTGTACACGCTTTTATACGGAGGCTCTTCTCTATCTTTGCCTGGCTAAAATTAATTATATAGGAATTTACTATAATTTTCTTCATGTCATTCAAGTTGAAATATTTAAGTGTTTTGACTCAAGTCTTCTCTGAATATAGAAGAAATTCTAAGGGACTTCAACTTGTTTCAAACTTATAATTTGATTGTAGATTTTCCTCCACTAAACTCTATGCACAGGGATAATAACACTATTAACTTATTGCTTCCCTTGATGACTCCTCCAGAGAGTAGGAATTTTCCAAAGTGACAATAAATCATTATCAAGCTCCACTAAATTACTCAACTTGATTTTATTTCTATTACATATAAATTAACCTGTAATTATATTATGAGCCCTACTTGATTATTTACGTGTGTGACTGTGTACCTGAAAATTATTTTATCCTCTTATTTTCACGTACTAAAAGTACCAACATTTTAGCACCTATAATTTCGATTTTCCCAATTCCTAATTTCTTTTACCAACCATTTCTGTGTCTAGGGATGACTTTATAAGTCTTATTATAGTAAGAAAAGTTTTAGTAAGAAAATGCTTGAATAAATTATATACAACTTTTTATTACCATTTCCTAATACTTTTACTATGCGGAGAAATAATTTCGAATTTCCTCCACACTTTCATCAGATCTTTACTAGATTTTCCCCCCTCTCTCTCTCTCTTAAAGGAGAGCTTGTTCGAGAAATTATTTTACATTTGTGGTTTTTCTTTTAAAGAGAGATTCATATAGGAGAGAAACGAATAAATTTCATACTTTTATCACGAGAGGAGCAGCCTACAGAATTGAAGCACTAAAACTCAAGCGTGCTTTATGAAATTACAAGTAGGAAAACAAGTAGATTGGCTTGTGTGTTAAACGTGCGTGATTGGTATTTTTTACTCTTGTAACTTAGATACATGTGCATATATATATATATACATGAAAATTCTATGAAATCCTTTGAAACTTTATATCTCTAGGCAATACATATAGGAATATATAAAGGAGGAAGAAAAAAAGCATAAAATTAACCAATTTGTCTTTTTGTTTGCGTGTAGGTTATTTTTTCCCTTTTTCCCTTCTTTTTTTTCTTTATAGTATTAGTAGTGTAGTTTTAATAGGAGCCCACACTGGAGGAAAACTAACATTATCCTGTAAATAAATTGTTCCCTACGAAAGTCTCTCCCCCCGATAAGATGTAATCCTCAAGCTATTACTTGTGTGTAGAAGCTAAACGTGTAAATTTTCTCAAACCTTGTATTAAAATATAATTTTATATAAGATTTTCTTATATATAGCTATAGCATATTTTACCTCGTATAAATACTAGCACAGCCTGTCCATATAATATTTTACTACAGAGCTAATCCAAAATGAATGAGAGATTCCTCTTGCAGATGCTATAAATCCCACGTGGCATTTTCTATTTACTTCTCTCCTTTTAGCCTCCAAATGTTATGTACGTCATTTATATGTGGAGTTTCCCCATAAGAAAAAAACTTTCTCTATAGAAGGAAAATAAGTTGAGTGCATCATTGATTTTTACTAGGGAGCATGAGCAAGAGTCAAAGTTCCTATTTACTAAAAATCTTACTATACATTTTCTATACATATTCAAGTTAATGACTGCGTATTAGTAGGTCTCCTAAACATTGAACTTGCTTAATTAAAACAACAAAAGGAGAGAAATGTTTGAATGGGAAAAAATATTTTTTTATATTACTCACTCTGGACTCAAAAGTATTTTTTTAATCCATATAGTATACAAGTTGATATGCAGTGTATACAAGGATTAACCAGCTTGAAATGCATGCTTTTTTTATCAATTACATTGCACCAGAGGAGGAGTAAAAATATTAGTAGTGTGAACGTCTATGTCCAATTTGGACGTTGCATGGCTCTTTTACTGTATTGCATGCCTTGGTTTTCTAAATCGTGTGCGATTATTTTATTATCAACGTTTTAACGTCAATATAATGATTTTTTTTTCAAACTTCATTTTTTATGCTTTGAAAATCATTTCAGATGGAGTTTAGGGAAATCCTACTAAAAAATTAACCTCTACTAATGCGCTTTTTTATATACCCTTAACTGATTTCATATTGTCGGTTGATTCATGGATTTTTTCACTATCCAAGTCCTTTTTTGTTATTGTAAATTATAATAAACCTTGAGTTAATTTTATACTATTTTTGTAACACACATATTGCCCTTTTAGTAGATACTAGAATTTATTATTGTATGGAGCAATTCATTTCATCCGAGGCTCAGTCAGTCCTACATAAAATTGTCAATGCATATTTATACGGGGAAATCTATTTATTTTTACAATTGTAAAAGGAAAGGGAAAATACCTATAATTTTAAAGGTATAGGGTAAATCCATGTAATTTTAAAGGTATATAGGGAAAATCTATTTAATTGTGAATTTATATGGAAAATGTTTTGTAGATTTTTTTTCACAACTAATTTCTATTTTATATAGACATTAAATCTGGGCATAAGCATTTTATAAGCACATTTTATAAGCATAGCCTTGATGAGAAAAATTTTACAGTTAGAATTTCAATGTATTTGATTGAAAAAAGAAACAGTAGATTTCGCATATATGAATTCTCTGTTATTGTTTTGGTGAGGAGCAGAGCTATAATGGAAGCTTGAGAGAGATTGTAATAATAATTTTTTCTAGTAATCTACCATGGTCGTCGGAATAAGAAAATACAGTAGTTTAGGAAAATACATGCTAATTATTATACATATATAATATTTACTATACATATAAAATATAGTATTTGGTTGGAGTCAGAACAGTCTAGAGAGAAAATATTATTGCTTGGGGTAGATAAATTACCAGGTGTGTGCCAACGGTAATAATTGAGCTGGAGTCTACACATATGTAGCTAACATATATAAGATATGCACCTCTAAATACTAAAAGATATTAGTAACGTAAAGGTCTTTGAGCTCAAAAGTAGTAATTATGGTGTTATTTTGTTCGGGAAGAAAAAAATTTGTGCAGTTATACATATCCTGGGATTTGTGCTCCCTCCTCTTGAAAAATTTGCTCATTTTTCCTCCTTCCAGACTTTTTACATTTTCTATGTACATACATCTTATGTAAAGGAGCACTTTAGTGAGCAGACGCTCATCTAAATTCTCTTCAAATTTATCCATAGTATACCCTATCATTAAAAACTCGAGAGAGTCTTGAAAAAGTAGGGGAATTTAGCGAAACATTTTCATACTATGCTTATAACTATCCTATATAATGCTATAGAGCTCTAAAAAAACAAATTTATATTTTGTTTTTCTACTTTCTACTATTTTTGGTAATTACATTGAAGAGTTTTTGTGGAGAAGTTAGGATTTATTCCTTGTATGTCTTTTGAGGGAAAAGTTGAGGAGTAGGTTGAAGTTTGGAGGAGAGTGATTATGAGTCAGGGTGGATATTTATGTAGTCTTGAGAGGTAATTACATAACCTATAGGTTATGCATACTATTTTAAACATTTTCTTATATACATAGTTACTATAATATGCAGAGCCTTCATAAAGTTTCCTCAGTAATTATCTTCCTATGTGGCTCTTCAGCTACTACCACGAACGCTCCTTTACAAATACACACATTTTTTTATATGTTTTATATGTTTTATATGTTACGTACTACATTTTCTACATCCCTGCTAAATACAGGGGATGCTCCGTACAAGACAAGAGACAATAATTATTCATGAGTGTCATGCTCCGTACCTTGTCCATAGTTTTTTAGCATTTAGAATTAAAATATAAAATTATTACTATTATTCTCCCCACGTCTTCTTTTTTGCTACCTTAACCTTTGAAATGACACAATTCTTTGGCTTCCATTTAAATTTCTATGTACCTTAAAATTATTTTCTTTCTTAATGTTATTGTGTAGGTACCACTAGAGTTAATAAAATCCCTATAATAATTACAACTTATGTCAATGTTTATTTGTTTAATAATAGACTTAGCTTGGCAAAAGCTCGGAGCTTTTTGAGCAATTATTCCATGTATTTTTTTCGAGGGTAATACATACTGAAATTTTTACGTAGGAAAATGACACAATTTTAGTGCGTTCCATAAAATATTCACTTTTCTTTGTTTTTCTTTCTTTCTCCGTAAGAATATCGTGGAAAATGGAGAGTGGTATTTGTAACAATAGGAAAAAGTATGTTTGAAATAGAGCCAAAAGTCTCAATTCCTTTGAGAGGATTTTTAGCAATGGACTTTTGCTTTGTAGTTTTCTCCCTTTCTCTCTCTCTCTCACTTGCTCCTGACATCTTGATTTTCTCAGAACTAATTTAATGTGTCCTTTATTGGGCTGTAATTGTAGAGGACTGTGTAATGTAACTGCTATTCAGATTGCTTTATTTCCAGAGCCAACTGCTTACATTGGCTTACTTTCATGCAGAATAGTAGCTACATTGGCTAAAATAGCATTTCCTATGGCAGAGCTTTCTATGTATTTCTTATGGAGGTATATATAGCTCTACAATAGGAAATTATATATGTATTTATAAAGCTGGAAAATGCATGGCGGCACTTCCTTGTGACAAGTACTTTTTATGAAAGCTTTATTACCTAAGAAAATGTCGCATTTGAATGGACACCGAGTTCTTAAGTACATGAATTTCCAGACTAATCTAATGTTCTTTTCATCTCCGTTTCTGTGTGTGGCTCCATTGGAATTTATTATTATTGTTCTTCTTGAGCGATTGACTTGAAGCCTGAGAATGCATGTTTGTATTGTGTGTACAGAAAAAATTTGTAAAAAATGTTTTTATGTTAAAGAAAGCAAAAGTTTTCAAGGTCACTTGAGATAAATTTTCTAATGATTATTTTGTTTCTTTTGTATCACATAGATACGGACAACCAACGGGTCATCATTTATGTCAAGGATGTGAATGATGAGTCACCCTACTTTATCAATCGACCGTTACCAATGCAAGCTGTGGTCCAACTTAATGCACTTCCCAACACTCCTATCTTCACCCTACAAGCCAGGGATCCCGATACTGACCATAGTATCCACTACTTTATTGTTCGAGATCGAAGTGAGTTTTTCGTTTTTATTTATGTCTCATAAAAATTAAATACATTGTAAAAGGATGAGCTCGATTTTTTTTCTGACAAATTTTTTCTCACAAGTTAAATTTTAGTTGGGGGTTGCTGGATCGTTTTAAAAAAGAAAAAGTGTGAAAAAGTATTTTTTTCATAGGATTCTAATAAGGCATTTTATTTAGATTGAGATGCAAAGTTGTCTTTTGTGGGTGAGGGAAAAAACTGTAAAAAAATGAAATGAGTTTTTATCTATAAAATTGTATGGAATTATTCGGTTGGTGGATTTTGATGAAATTATTAGGGTTTTTTTGTTTGATGCTCTATGGTGAGGAAACCAAAGGTTTAACCACAAGATAAGATTTTTTCCACGTGGGAAACTCTAGTTTTGTATAGGTTTTTACAATAAGGTAGAGTCCCATAAGAAATGAGTTGGTGGAGTGTGTCATTTTTCTTCTCTACATTAGTTTTACGTTACATTTACATTGCATTTTATTGAGTAGATAATAATTGTGAATACAGAGTCTCCAAAATAGTTTCTCCCTTTGGCACCCTTACATGGTCCTTGATATTATAAGGCCTAATGAAAATTTATGTTGAAAGATCTTTGGCTTGAGATGGTTCTTGGTGAAATTCAAAAAAGTGCAGCAGTTCCAGCATGATATTTATTACAATGTTAAGAGCCTTATTTGGGGGAGTCTCCTAAATTTCATGGAGGAGCAGCGATCCTATACATGAACAAGATCCTAGTAAATATCATGTACTAAATTAACTTTTACCATAGTTTTCTATCCCCGGCTTTTTGTCGCCTCCATATTACATTTTCATACAGGATAGAAAAAAATTATCATTGTCATCCAAGAATCCTTACTTTAGAATTTCTTCCTCTTCGGGTCTCCTCTTCCCTATATATAAAACCTATGAAGAGAGATAAACTCAAACCTTATATCATTTTGATCAAAAAGCGAGGATAGGTTTGTAGATGATAAAAATTACATTAAAAAATCACAAGTAGTAGCGGTACTTGGGACGAAGGGAGAAAAACGGTCCTTTGAGTACAAGGATTTTTCTGTCCTTTTTGAGCCGGCATTTTCCTATATAATCACATTATATTTTTTTCTCTCTCTCTACAATGTGAACAAGCTTATCCTTACGTAATGTCATCTTCCTCTCAACCATGCATGTATTGTTGTAAGGACTATTTATCTTCCCTTGGATTTCCCTACGCCTTGACATATTATCTCCTCTACCTTTGCCCATAATTTTCTCTTCACAATAGTATCAGTCTTGAATAAAGTTAATGGTTCAAGAATTCATTTTTGTTTTTATGTGCTCTTGGTGTTTTGGTATATTGAAAACGTCAGGTTTTCTTGTATGACGCGTCAAGTGTATTTTCCCTTTGAGATTTTTATCATCGTTCATGAGTGACGGAAGGTTTAACTTTCTTCCCTTGACATTTGTATTAGTCACAGTGCACATACATGAATTTTTTATTACTTACTGGAAATGGTATGGAATGACGAAAGCTCATTGATTAGTTGTTGGTAGTAGTAGTAGCCTCAAGTTGTATCTAATTTGTTAACCAATCTAATGGACACTATTGGTGGGCTGAGTTTATGGGAAAGACCTTGGGATAAAAAAGTTGAAAGCGTTGAAAGCCAGGATTTTTTGCTGAGTGCATAAGAAGGGAAGGAGCGGTTGGACAAAAATCTTACTTTATACGCACATTCCCATGACATTTTATATTCGTAAGTTATGTATATGTGAGTTAGGGAGCAGGTCTGTGTATAGTGCGTAGGGATAGAAAATGATATGAAAATAATGATATTTTTTGTAAAGCATTTCTATCGTTGTAGAGAAGAAAAAAATAGAATACGTAGGAAATATTTAAATATGAGTTGGTTTTAGCTACGTACGTTTTTCTCTGATGAGAAAAATCTAGAGGTTTGTAATAAATTTTTGTTTGTTAATTTTCGAGGGAGAGCTTCTGCTTAAGTTATCAGAGAGAGAGACAAAGTGTGGGGGTTGGAAACAAAAGTTGGGGAAAGAATAATGAGTTTTCCTCTGACGTGCCTTGTCACAATGGTTTTAAATGAGCAGTATTTTTGGGTCTCAATCCTTTTGTTGGTTTTTCTTTTTGGGTGAGAAAAAGAAATTATGTAGAGAATTTTTTAAGTGCGTATTTCTTTCCTATAGATAGACATAGGCATAGAGGTTTTGTGTATATTTTTATAGTAGGGGAGAGATAAATATGTGAAGTGGGTAGATGAGGTATTCTCATGTTTCATTTACTTGTGTGAGTACTATTAGGTATAGTTTGGTCATTAAGAAATTTAGAGGGCTTGAATAACGTAAATGTGTATGTACATATTATAAATTATGATTAGTGTAAAAGTAAAAGTAAGTAAATGACATTTTTTCCAATGTCTGTCAAGATATTCTTAATTTCAAGGTTTTAAAGGGATTTATCTATGTTGCGGAGCAGGAGGCTTCTTTTCCTTGGGTCATTCTGCTCTACATAGAGAATTATCATAGGGATTCTCTTGCATTAGGAAATACTACGTATGCATATCAATGATTATGCATATGAGAAAGAATATTGTTATGATTTGGGGTACGTGGGTTTTTTTTTGTTGGGGATGCTGCCTTTGATTTTCATGGGCAGATCTCATCCTGTTGGTTCGTTGTGAAGTGAACCACGCGCGATGGGTCCTTTGTCCGCTACATGTATTTATTTGAGAGATTAAGAAAAAAGATTGTCTCTGTGATGACTGACATGTTTTCAAGTTGAAAGAGAGTCATTACATTTATAAATGTAATTATTTTACAGCCGGTGGCCGGTTTGAAGTAGATGAGAGGTCTGGGGTGGTCCGTACTCGTGGGTCGGATCCTTTTCAACTGGATATGGAGTATGTGTTGTATGTCAAAGCAGAGGATCAGAATGGACGGTTGGATGATAGAAGATTTCAGTCAACACCCGAAGAACGTCTGTCGATTGTCGGTGGGAAGCGGCCGCCTCAATTCTATATGCCGAAATACGAGGCAGAAATCCCTGAGAATAGGAAAAAGGATTCGGAGTAAGTTTTAAAAAACTTCAATTATTCACAAATCTCATAACAATTATCTTAGACTACAATAAAATACTTGTTCATTTTGTAAGAATCTCAAGCGTAATAATATAAGTGCATATATTAAAAAAGTACATAAATAAAGCTAATATTGAACCATTAAACTTAAATTAGAACATGTAATCATTGTTATACTGTGTCGCAAGGCAAATACTGTTCAGTATCAGTGAAATAAAGTACTATTTCTTTCTCTCTCTCTCTTTTGTATTTATCGGAAAATGGAAATCTACATAAATATAAGCCAGAAGGTTGAACTCCGTTAGAAATATTTAAAAAGTCCCGGGACAAAATTCCCGCCAATATTTAAATAAATAAATAAATATCGGGGCTTATACTCCAACCTCTACCTGTTAAGGTCTGTCGGAGTTGTCAACCATCTTA
>JAQFXU010003716.1:0-15461 GCA_034693705.1 Spatulosminthurus flaviceps
GTTCGTACAATATTTTTGCTCTAAGAAGACAAAAAGACACAGCTCGGTAATCCAAAGACACGTCACAATTTTTGTCTAGTGTACGATTAACGAGATCGGCCAACTCTGTCTTGACGTATACATACCAAACCCATCCGTGAATATTATTTTCACTAACTTCCATCATATAAACTAGTATTACTAAATAAACGCACTGTTCTACTGTCAGAGTGTCAGGTCCTTTCTAAAAAACTCACAGGCAATAACTTGCTATATTCACAAGGTAAGTATACATGGCTGTATAAATGCTGAGAGCAAATGCAAAAGTTACAGGGCCAGATTACAACAAAATGTACTTAGACATCAAGTTAACGACAATGATTTGACTAAAGGAAATCATAAAAAGAGAGGCGTACAGTAATCAGCTTTTACTCAATGTAACATATCTCCTACCCTACCAGCAACTACTACATGTATTACTGCATAATACAAAAAGTATTTGATGTGTTTCCAAGTCAGAGTAAAGTAGAATACAGTATGTTTTCCATAGTGGAAAAAATCTCAGAGACTTGAGCTGGTTCTCGGGTTCCTTGTATAGGATGATGATGGGATGTGACCCACACCAATACTAAAGCAACCGGACGGGTAGGACTAGTTTTAGTTACAATTGCTACTGTTAATAATAATGAATCAATAATCATAAAAGTACTTTGTTCCTTCATAAGCCTACATCTCCTTTTCTACCAAGTATCTATTTTGTACTTAAGCTACTTTTCTTATCATCATCATAAAACTATCATTTTTTCAAGGTAGCTATTGTAACATTGAGGTATCCACTCCTCTCATTTGTGTAAAGAGATTCTAAACAGCATACATACAGAAATATGTACATACATGTACAGCCATTACTGATCTTTTAGATAGTGAAACGCATTATACATTGGTTACGTATATCTAGACATGAGACAGGGGGATTTGAAGATTCTAACGTGGAAAGGTACCAGTGACACTTGTCCACTCTCCGTTGATTTGAAACTTAATTTCAAACTAGGTTTAATAAACTAAAAATCAATCCGCGACCTCCTTTACTCCTTTGCTCATATTTCTTTTACGCTATTGACGCCTAAAGATTCCTCATTGTTCTAGCTCTTCCAACGTTTTTATAGCTTTCAATCTTGTTCGTGCCTGCAGGTGAACTGTCAAAATTGATGGAAATTCTGCCATATATCTGCACCTAAGTACATGCTGAAGGAAGAAGACTGCAGCTTAACGGGGCTGCGGATACTTAAATTGACTGCAACTTGCACACAAGAGACGATGAGTAATGCAAGTTTTAAAACTGCAGAAAATGCATTATAGCCCAGATAAATCTTTATGTACATGTATAGCATTTCTTTTATCAAGAAATCACGTCCTACATAATCAACTCTTCAACTTAATCCGAATCGCGTATGCTTTTTTCATCCCCTTCTTTTATTCACTGTTTACTTTTTTACCTTCATGCTTGATTAACTCTGCTAATTTCGTCCCATTTTCCCTTTATATTATCAACTCGGTAGTCAGTTAATAAGAACGCTTTTACCACCTTAGAAATGGTCGCATGGAAAATCCTAACCACAACAGAAGTGTCTTCGATACCTAAGACACAGATACAGATATACTCATAGTAGTAGTTCTACGCAGTGGATGAATTCAAAGACCGCAACTAATCTCAGGATGACGCTGACGATGCTATCATTATATTTTTCATTTAAGCGATTTTGTCGGTGGTATGAGAAAGAGACAATCTTCAGAATTGGACTCTCAGTTATACTATACCCTTGACTGCATTCCCTTTCCCATCAAGTTAATGATGGTAAGTAACCTAAATAACAGATATGTAATCGATCGGAAAAATAATAACTGATTTGCCGGTTCGCTCTAAATTGCACACATATATCCGATACTTGCAAAATACTAGTATCTAGTACATATAAGGCATTTCGAAGCCGAAAGTCGACTTGAAGAAACTATACGCTTTTACAGCCGACCGACCAAGTTTTACATTGCGAACCATGGGCAAGCAATAAGATTTTGTAGTAAGCACTCAAGTCATGACTTAACAGAGGTCATAATATGTACTGTAAATGAATCATGCATACAACTGTCCAACATGCAAACGGATTGTAGTCAGATAGCCAAATTTGGAGGGCATTATTTAATATTTCAAGTAGAGAGAGAGAGCAGGTTCTCGTGATACTCTAGTAACTCTAGTGTCGAAATTCTTGTAATTTCAATCAACCAAAGGATTTCATCGGGTTAACCTTAAACACGCTCATTCCCACATTCAGCCCCCGGGTCAACCTACTTGGCTGAAAATAAACTCACTAGAGATACATCAAGGTTCAAATACATGCAGAGAGGAATGCCTCAATCATTTCACATCCAATCTACACATCCTCAAATTGAAGTTCCCATCTGCAAATAAAATTAAGGGCAAACGATACAGTTGTAAGTTGCAAGAGTGCTAATTATCAATGCAAACAAAAACTCCAAACACCGTCGGAAGACCGTAGATTTCAATGTGACACTACCTTTTTTTGATACAGTATACATATAAACACAATCAAGAACGTGACATTGTGGAGTCAATTAGTGTTACCAAGTGACAACTATACGCCTGACCTTTGCACCTCTACTACATAATCTCTGACAGCATGCCTTTTAAGTGCTGCTGAAACAACTGGTAATTATTACATCGCACGGTAGTCACGAAAAAATACCCAGCTAATTGCAATGTCAATTTACCTCGTCGAAACGAAAAAAACATCTAAATCCCAACCCTCTTGTACATGCAAAATAGATAAACAATAATTACTATTTCATGCGATTAAACGCAGAACGTATCCACCGCCTACATTCCCGTTTCATTCACAATTATTAGTGACCCACTACCTTTTTAGCACCGACTTTATAAACCCACCGTATATTCCATTCCTACATCACACTATACTATCCTTTGATGCACGTGTACACACTGTATAGTACGAGGTTGTATTAAGCACAGGTTTGTCCATAAAATAAGGAAGCAGACCTGTCAACAGGAAATAACCATCATCGGGCAGAGAAAATTAGCGACAAAATAGGATTAGATACGGTACGTCATTACGTTAGGCAATATTTGCTAAACAGTGTCTTGGGCAACATATAAATACAAATTACCACCAACTCTAGTCAGTTTATACTAACAACACACTGTTCTGCCTGATCACAATATGTCCGCAGTTACTTAAAATGCCACTGTATGAAATACACCTAAACTACATAATTTATAAAACATGACTTCTTTCTACCTCCAGAAGAAACTTTGTTTACATTTAATTATCCGTTGAATGTAAGCATAAAAAATAGAAATTATTTGACAGAGTTTTACTTACCTTTATTTTAAAGCTTATTGTTGTTGTTATCAGTTGCGTGCTCAGGCGGTATTGATACAGGAAATGGTCGAGTCAAGCCAGTGTGACTGTGCCAGTTAACAACGACGAGAGATTTCACAGCGGAAGTGATCACTGCCTTCAGAAGCAAACAAAATTAAACTTCGTACATGTATATATATAGTTGAACGATTTAAAAAAACAGACTATGTATTGGTATTACATGTATAGGTAGGTACTTATATACAAGCAATAAAATAAAGCCAATGTGTTCCGACTCGGCTATATTATATGCACATATGGGGTAGTTAAATACAGCTTTTATGCTTTGTTATTATTATTCTCTGTCGACACACTATTAAGTCAAAAGAAAAAAAATATCTAAACTAAAGTATAATGTGAAATCGCTCCTAAACGATCCTTCTTCCTCTCACACTATATATATGTAGAGAGATACGATGCTGATAATATTTTCCACTTGTCCAACCGTGAAATAACTTTTCTAAGATTAGAAACAGCCAGCAGAAAATTAGCTTTATCGTTGATCTCGTTTCCACATCTCTCGACTCTCAGTCAGCAACTGTCTCTTTTCCTCAATGCGGTACCGATATAACCGTAACCGCAACACGTGCTCCCTTCCTTCCAAAACTGAGTCCTTTATTATTACCCTATATAGGTGTGTAAGTACAAAGCTCTATGTATATTACTTTACACATATTACATATGTGATCCCGCTGAGAGTACACGTAGATAATCTATATAGACAGGTCCTTCACAGATACTTTTCATGTATTAAATGAACACACCAGCACAGTTGACAAAATTCTGGGACAAAAACTGTAGGAAATCTCAAGTCGCAACAAATTACAGATGATTATGGGGTCACTGAGGGCGCAACTAGTTGCGGTAGTTAAGATAATGTAATCGGAAATATTCTAGTTTCCTGATCAATGTATTTTATGGCATTGTATATTCCAATTATGCAGATGATCACTAACTTGAAATGGACAAACTTTATGTGTACGGATTTTAATAGCGTATATTGATAGATCTTTTGGGTTGGCAGAAACGAGGGTGAAGAGAAAGATGTACATAAGTAAATAAATTATCGATTACGTAATTTGGTTATTAATATGGTTCTTAGTATTGTTTACTTCAATTATTGTTGATCCTTGACTCGTATTGAGATTTATTGACGACACTTGATTGTAATTTCTTCTTGGTCAGTATTTCGAATTTTGACACTTGTTGTTTGAATTTTGTAACTGATTTCGTTATTATTTTTATCGAACTGTTGTCGTTTGTTGGATCTTCTTAATTGCTGTTTTAATTTCGATAATAATTGTTGTTGTTATTTGATTACTGGTTCTTGGTGTCGGTTTAAGATTGATATAACTTGTATTTGATAAATGTGCAGGTACAGACGTAAAGATAAATCCATAAATGAGCTGACAGCGGGCTTAAAGAGATGCTACTCGAAGGACCTCAACAGGTAAAATGGTCTGTGGAAGTAACAAACAGAGACAACATGACAAGGGACTGTGCATGTGTATATGTGAGTATAACAAGTAAGTGCAACAATTAAGTTATTGTTGTACTTAGGGAGCAAGGATGTTCTACCTTCAAGGTTGGTCATACTATAAGGAGGTTAATTTTGAATTTACTCTCCTCGGGCTGGGGGTTTGAGTCGTTGAGTCAGTGAGTGTGTATTGAGTTAAACTTTGCCTATGTTGCTGGGGTTGTGTGCCAGCTGAGGCAGGTTCATGTTATTCTGTTGCGTGATGGTATAACTTGTTTCAGGGGTAGAAAATCCATCTCCTCCTCGACGGATGGTCTTGTATGTTTATAGGGTCCCTGATGAGAGGATCTTACAATCTATATATCAACTCGTCTCTCTCTATCTTTTTGGCCTGCACAGCAAACAAATACAAAGGGGATGACCAACAAGTGCATAGCTAATCGATGAAAGCTTGCTCATTTAATTTTTTTTGAAGGGCCCAGAAATATGTTTTTCATGGAGCACATGTATGTTTGGACGTATATACGGACCCAGCACGGTGGTTAGGTAGAGCTGAGATGGCTTTTTGGTTCCTATTGTTGTTGAAGTAACCTGAGAATGAGCATAGTGTAAAGGGTAAGTATCCTCATCTGCCCACATGACTCAATAATAGCTAATCTTTTGTACATTCCAGGTTTTGGGTTTAAAAGCCCATTGTTATGAGTAGTAATTATTACTCTCAGAAAAGGCTCATACCCAATACTCATACGTACGAAAACCCTAGATATTGCTGTGTTCAGCTCCTTTTTTCATCCGTACTCCTATGGTCTCTATCCTAAAAGGAAACTGGGTAATAATCCCTTTGTTTCCCCAACAACAATCCAGATCAACGCTTTACAGGCTGTTGGGAAGAATTAACTGGATTAGAAAATGCCATAACCATTTATTTTTGTGTAATATACTCTCCACACCACCCTCACATATAGGATGAATACTCTCTTTTTCTCAAGCATAAAAATATCTAGGCACTTAATTTTCTCTTTGCGTGTATAAATTGAGACTGGTAACAGGACTGGTTCTGGTACTGGTGGAACTCATTCTGTTTTCGGAGAATTGTGGGGATTGGGATCAACAAGTTTTTAACTTTTCAAGGATAAGAAATATCTCGATCAGGTGTTAGTCGTTGGTGAGGGTGAGGGTGAGGATCGTATTGTTGGGATATGTATAATCTAGGTAAACTAGACATCGTGTGAGGATGTTCATGTTGGAAAAAAATAAACAGATAAGTAGTCAGGTACATTTTATGGGAAGATATTCCAGATATTAAAAGTATGACAGTTTTTACGCACTGCCTTATTTTAATGATCCCACTTGCACTGTGTACTTAACATAAAACTAGTTTATATGAGAACTTTGTTGGTAAAAGCAAGCAATACAGGCTGTCAAAATCTCAATCACTGCTGTAAATATGCTCCGCGGTGTATGTTAAGGAGACATATATTATTGTTTTTCAAACATTTTCCGAAGAAATAATACAATACTGAAAAACGATTTCCATCCCCCTGCAATTTTTGTAAACCTTATGCTTTGCAGCAATGCGTGCGTTGTAACTACAATGGTTGGTACTCATATAGGTCTGTTTACAATTTACAACTAATGGTTCAAAAGGAAAAAGTAGCTTGAATTACAGATATAAGGTGCAAAACACACACTTTGTAAGTACTAGTTATTACACTGATTTATGGGCACGCTGTGGAGGATGAGTGATCAAAACGTAGCAGAAAACTGTAAAAACTGGAATAATTTGAAGTCGCAGACTTTCTTCGAACGTAGGTAACAGTATAATTCCAAGCATTCTCGACATACTAGCATTGGATCGTGTGGAAATCCATCCATGTTTCGCACAGCATACCTATACAAACATTTTAAAATAAATATGTAAAAATTGTTGGCAAAAAGTGGAACACATTTTTAGAGAAGGAAATATTTCTGTAGTGTGAACCAAAAATTCACGGACATGAACTCGACCCTATACATGCATACGTAAGTACATAAAGTACGTGAGGAAGGAAATTTCTTTAATATATTGAGCACATATTTAAACACTTCCCCCAACATTTGAATATTTTATGAATATTTACTGCATACGGGTAGTGTCCTATAGTCTCCACGACCATTCGATTTACACATATGTACTTCGTACAACTTTTTTATATATGAGTACATACCTTGCTACTCGTTTATTATCCACGTAGCAATAAACAGTTTTGAAATTCGATTTTAAGATAGCAGGATAAGAACTTCTCAAAGGGGAGTCCAAAGAATTCAGCAACCTGAAAGTTAAAGTCGAATGCTAATTATTATTATCGCAAAGTATTGTAATGAGTGGCGGTTATAAGGGCTAAGGCCGATTTTTAACCTGAATAAATTATTATTATTAATTATTATTATCGATCGGAGTTTAAATAATCAAACTTTTCTGAAGCTACAACAATTATTCCACCCCACGTCATCTTGAAAATGAAAACAAATCATCGCTGAATTCATTTAAAAGCAATAATCTACACATAAAGACTGATTGGAAGTGCTTTCACCTGACTTGGTCAATCACTAATAGGTGTTCACAGTTTCCCTGATGTATAAACAAATACGGAAATCCGTGTTTAAACGTTAAATCTATTATTCGCGTATCTTCAATACTTCCATTATAAAACGGCCCCACGGGCCTTTTACGAACACGAGAGGCCCAAACCTTCAGGGCTGAAGCATAATCCCAATCTTTGTTTCCTTCACAAGCCTTGTTGGTGTAAATAGTTTGACCCACAAATATAGCACAGGGTTTATTCAGGTTCGCCTATAATAAAGCACAAAAAGCCTTCCAAGGAAACAATAGAAACCACATTCGTGTAAACTTAATGCACAACTACATGCATTCATTAAAATACTAATTACTAAGGCTGCTTCAGCATTATATGATTACTTCTCGAACTGTCATGCAAGCATCTTTGTCTATTTCACAGGTAGGCAGCTGGTCTCCTTTGATTTCACCGCAAATAAGATCGCTCTTGCAATAAAATTTATTTCGTAATTCCTGCAGAGGCTGACTTCCTAGAATGCTAATCTTTACAGAAAACTCCGGCTCGCTCGACCTGAAATAAACATTGAAAAGAGTTGAAATAATAGTAATAATTACCATATAAATGCATAATCAAGTATTTAAAATTCTGTGAACAAAGAAAATGTCAATTACTTTGGTGCCAACGGCGTTCCGCTTTGATGGTATAAGACAAACGTAAATAACGCATCTGAAGATTTGTCAACCTTCTCTGCAAAATCACAGGTCTCAATGCAGGAAGTGATTGCTTCTTTTTTCTGTTTAACAAAATAATTGCCAAGAAAGCAAGTGTTTTAACGATCATCATAAAAAGGGAAAAATAACGGCTATTGCAGACAATCGCATTCCCTCAGGACATTCTCGATTGGACGGAAGAAACGTTCTCCTACCTTCGTTTGCATACTTGCTTCAATATCAATGCTTATTTGCTCATTCACACTTCGACATTTCCACTGAAATGGACCGGGACGAGAGGCAAAATTTACGTAGATGGCTAACGCAGTACTCATCCTTAATGCATAGAGTGGGACAGGCGGAGCTAACAACGGCATCACACTTCCGACAGCTACAGCATTTTCCACAATAGGGGTACTGCCAAGTTCTTTCAAGCTTAACCTATTCAATACACATTATTATTGATCGAAATGCAATGCAATCAACAATTAATAGTTTAATGCTAATTAATTTACATTTGGCAGTTAATAAATTGTAGTAAATGCTGTCATACCTGATTCGGGACTCCCAAGCATTGAAGTGTTTTTCGCTCAACCCCAAAACCATTCTAAGAACACGTAGACGATGGATATTATCCGGGCTATGCTTCAATTCGTAATCTCGCTTAGCGATGAAGTTCTTCTGGTAATTCTCAAAGAATTCTTCCGTCGCTTTGTGACCATACAGATATAGATAACCGTTATCTTTATTATCATCTACTGTCCCTGATGTCCCATTTCCCGCTGCAATTCCGGAACTACCATCTGTCCCAGAGATATGTTCGATGGGTTCCTCAGTGTTATTTGATTCATACTCAAGCTGACCCACTGGTGTGAAAACATTTTCGACATTTTCAACTGCCTTTGACATGGTAATTGGTTCTATGAGATGATAATTAGGTCCTAAATTAAGAAGCGCATAGCGGCGTAAGAACTCATTACATTTTTCCTTGTTTTCTTCCAACATCGTATCCAGATCGACACTTTCCGAGTCATCTGAGTCGCTATCAAACATCATTTCTTCATCCCCATAATCAGATTCACTCCATGTGAATCCCCTGTCATCGTCACTACCAAAGGATTCGTCATGCATATCTTCATTTTCATCGATCATAGAATCCTCCTCTTCTACCTCAGTAGCAACCTCCGATTTCTTACTTCTTCTGCGAGTTTTCTTTACCTTGCCTGATACCATAGCGAAAAATTCATCTCCCATGGCTTTAATAGCCCCAACAACTTCGGAACAATCATTTTTGCCACCATCTTGTCGGCATTTTTTCTTCGATGGCTCTGGTGACTTTAATGTTTCCTCCAAATTTTCGGCCACAGAACCTCCCTCGCTGGATGTCATCTGTAGGCACTGGTCTTCTAAGGTACTTTTTGACAAAGGCTTGCTCCATTTCCTCAAAAAGTCTATCTCACCTTGTCCACGGAAATACGAAGTGCTTATCCATGTACGTTCATTGGCATGAAAGGCTCCATCCATTGCTGCCGTCTGCGTCTTCAATAATTAACAGTGAAATACATCAGCTAAAAACAACCTTAACTCTATAAACGCTCTAGTTCACTTTTACAAGTTTAGCAAGCGTATGTGGGGCACAGGATACAAAACCATCAATGTCGACACACTTCTTCGACACCTGTTTCCAGCAATGATTTTCTTGTGTGATACCAAGAATTACAGCTATACAATCTATGAAAGCGACAGTGTCTAAAAATATCAGGCGACGTTACTTTCTCAATGTTGAAAGGACAAAAAAGTCATGAAAAGCAGAACCGTGGCTCCAGGCAACTGTTCCTTGTATAACATACAGTAGCTATTATTAGTGCAAGCCCATAACTCAAATTAGAACACTTGACACTTACCAACTAATCACTAGTAAATTTTATTTCGAACATATTTAAGAATGACGCCACTAAAATCACCACAAATAAGTAAATTACTTATCTCTTATATAATAATCTTCGCCTTAAAAATTAGAGCTTCCTTAGAATACTCTGCCGAACACGAAATTGTAAAAATGCTAACTGTATTGAAGAACAGTGTCTTCCGCCGGGTGGTCGAGAGCTGGGATTCTCAGCAATCCCACCGTTAATATGATGACGGGAATTAAATAGTTTTTAGTTAACCATATACTATATTATTTAGCTACTTATATACATGCAATTATTGCACATTCCTTGTGCACATTATCGATTAAATGAAGAATTTAGAACAACTTCATGCGCTTTACGTATTATGTATATGCATAATATGTACAAGCCAGCTGTGTGTGTACGTTTTATTTGGAAAGAATGCGCGGCCAGGAAATCTCGGCACCGACCGAAAAGAATTCTGCTCGTCACAATCAGCCCAATGAGTGTCGTAAAGACTGGCATGGTTCTTTCCTATTCGCTGCGTATATACCACCGGATTTGCATTCTGACTGATAGTGAATGTGCATAAATATGGTAACCGTTCGTATAGTTTTGTTATTTATTGTTGGGCCAACTTAACTGACATTACTAATTAATAAATATTGCGACTAAACTGTAATTTCTTACAGTATTAATTGCACATATCCACATGTACATAAACGCCAACGACCATGAAGACGACTCCTGATTGAATAATTACTTTAATTTTAAGTATAGTAGGCCAGCTTGGCCTCACCTTACACCCATCGTGGATTGAAAATTTCAATTTGACATATGTATTTAGCAAAATGGTAAATGGTGTATGAAGGCTATTACGCAAAAAGACAGGATGAACCTCAACTAATTATAAATAAAGCCTGAAAATAAATCTCCTGGGGCTAATAATCTTTTGAAGTGTATAAACCTGCAATCAGTGTAATATCATCAAACATTGTATCAGCATTAATTTTAACGTGAACAGCAAGAGCGTACCTGTTGCATGCAAGTAAATAAAAAAGCTTCAATACTTTTTAAATGCTTGTAAAAGTATTGCACAGATATAAAGAATTTTAATTTCAAGCGATAAGAAGGAACTTTTTGTAATAAAGTTAAGCTGACTTTCACTTTGCAGGCCTGATTGTGATTGAGGAAGATATTGGAAGCAATAAAAACATTTTAATAAATTATTCCTGTCACTTTCTATGAAAGCATTGAACAATAATTACCATATGTACATGGCACTGTTACACGTGGAAGGTGGAAGTGGTCTCTGGTGTGCCTAATTATATGTACAAAAATAGGGACGATGGAGCAGGATTCGTCGAGTAGTGGTGATATGACTGTCAGTGTAATACCAAAAAGTAATAGAAAAATGGATAAAATAATTTTTATTATTAGTGGGGACTGGCAAGCAGCAAAATATTATAGCTACTTATACATTGTATGTAGGATTTAGTGTCAGTAGTAGCAAGAGCAAGGTTCAGTAAATCTAGTTTAACCAAAGTATTTCCTTGAACAAACATGAAATAATCGAGCTGTGGATCTCTGGCGCTGGTATCCGAAAGGTCAGCATGTCTGGGTCTCAAGAAAATTATGGAAAGGATCACACTGATAAGAATATGCATGCGGCCGCAGTAGAATAGTAAGAGAATTTTCCCCGGAAATTAACCCTATAAATTAATCATGATTGAGATCCAATTTACCACTTCTGGTGAATATCCTATAAGAAAAGAATAAAAGGCTATGGTTAGTCCAATCACCGGGCAAACGCTTTCGACCATCTATAGAAGCTGGAGCTGGAAGCAAGTAAATCTTACAAAAATACGTTGGAATTTAATTTATTGGGATAGAGCCATTTGCATTGTGGTGAAGGGGTACGAATTAGAGTTTATTCAAAATTACACACAGCGCAACCTTCCCAAAATGGACAAGAACGACTTAGATTGGATTAAACCGCCATCTAACCAAGCTTGGAAATCATCTTTTTCTAGCCGCCCAAAGAACTGGCGACCTATCCGGTTCACGGGTAGATTCCGTAAAACAAACAGCGTCAAACAACTCAATCAAAAGTTAGACGCCCAATTAGACCTCGTTAATAAAGCTTCTACCGACTATCCAACATGTTTAAAACAATTTCACAACTATTGCCAAGTGACAACCATGCATGGGATTCGTTATGTGGCGGAGGAGAAGCGCACGGTAAGTGAGAAAATATTTTGGTCCTGTTGGTGTGTCTTCGGTATTTCTGCTGCCATCTACATGATGAGTAAAATATACACAAGGTGGGAGAGTAGCCCAGTAATTACTTCAGTGTCCAATACAAATTTCCCAGTCACAAATATTAATTTCCCCGCAGTGACTATATGCACTGTGAATAAAGCCGTGAACGAGAAAATGATCATTCAAGCTTGTAACTATAATTTAACCTTGTCTAAGATGCGGAGCATAATTAGCCAACTAGTGGACCCTGAAGCTCGAAATAATGATAACATACAAATTGTGAATTCCTCCTTCAGACCTAAAGAAGCCATGAAGTATTTAAGACTAGTTGCCCCTAAATGTGAGGATTACTTGTTAACCTGCCGGTGGAATAGTGCAACAGCGAAATGTAATAACTTATTCAAACTTACTTTAACTGACACTGGCTACTGCTGCACTTTCAATGCTATTGAAGCTAGAAATAAAAAATCGGAGGGAAGAAACGAGGCGGAAGTTTTGGAACAAGAAGCAAACTATTCTTTCCTACAGAAGGCGGTTTGGGATTACTATGATCAGAATCGGGACAAGAATGCAGGATTCAACTCTGAAAATATGGAATCCAATGCCACTACCCCTGACGCATTCACTTGCCAACGAGTTTTTGATGACGATCTTTTCCCAGGCATTTGTCAATATTTGAAGAAATGCAAGGATAACCCAAAAGTATGCAAGTTGAGTCCACCCCTCCCAACAACAAGTCCTCTAGGAGGAATGATCTCAGACAAATATCCTTTGAAGGCTCTGGGAGCTGGTAGAAGCAGAGGATTAACTTTAATGTTAGATACTCTCAGATGTGACACCGTTCCTACTGACTCTTTCAAAGGACTCCGCGTTCTTGTACATGATCCTGAGGAGTTTCCAGCCGTTGGAGAAAGAGGATTCATTGTAGGTCCAGGGATGGAAACTCAAGTTGCCGTCACCGCCACGGATACCTTCAGCGCCGAAGTTCTTCGAGCCTTTACGGCAGAACGAAGAGGTTGCTATTTCTCGGATGAATTCCCCTTAAAATATTACAAGGAATATAGTCGATCTTCATGTGTCCTTGAGTGTGAGAATAATTTCATTTTTGAGAAATGTGGTTGTGTCCCTTACTATGCTCCTGGGAATTATAGTGAGAAATCTCATGGAGTCTGTTCCGTCGATAAGATTCAAGGTTGCGTAAGAAATGCTATCACAAACATCGCAATTTTCAAACCCATCAAAGGGAAGGAAAAGCAAGAGATAAGCTGCACGGAATTTTGCTTGCCAGCTTGTAATGAGACTTTTTACAATTTCGTCGTCACTGCCGCAACTTTCCCTAACCAGCCTGAACCAAATATGACGCAAATGTTGAGAGAAGCAATACATGAAAATAGAGACTATCTGAATAATATCACTTATGTCAGTGGAAGCATCAGCGTTCTCCGTGTATTTTTCCGAGAGTCGTCCATTATGCAATACAAAAGGGATGAGCTTTTTACGTGGGAAGATTTTGTCTCAAATTTGGGTGGTGTCATGGGTCTGTGCTTGGGATTCAGTCTTCTTAGCTTGGTTGAGATCATTTATTTCTTTACCATGAGGTTTTTTGTGGATTGGCAAAGATACAAGAAAAGCCGAGAAGCACAAGATTTACTACTTATCAATGGTTTCAAATATTGATTGCCCTAATTGCTAATATGAATATCTGTAAAGGTATATATCCCTCACTTGAGAGCGGCTACGTGTACATGTAACTCTTTGTAAATGAATCATACGGTTGTAAGGGCCTAGGCCATGAATCGACCTGAAAAAATTATTATTATTATACCTGTAAAGGAGAATCCAAGTCTTCTAATTTCAGTTAAACTTTAAAAACAACCTTAATTGTATCTATTTGCTTGATATTTAATTACTTTTACAGCCCGGGGTTTATTTATTTTCGATAATTCAACAGCTGACGTTTTGACACCCCAAAAGCCTCTTTCTTGACCTTGGAACCCCCGTCAAAAATTTTGTTCCTTTACCCAAGATAATAAATGAATAAAATAATTATGTTTGAACGAAGTAATAACTAAGAAATGAGTAGATTTTATGTAAAGATGGTCCATAAGGTATACATGTATTACATAGACAGGTAAAATAAAATCATACATGATTACAATCAGTTTACTATTATAAAAATTCTTAAGATTAATATTTTTGAGCATTCCACAGAAAGACATATGTACAATATAAACGAAGACCTTCATAACACGACATTTTTGTTTCAGCCAACGGTCATTTCTCAGAGCATTCCATCGATAAGAAAAGCACGAAATGAAGAAATTACCCTTTTCCGTATACTTCTTAGTATTTTCAAAATGTCAAGTACTTAGTGTATCATTTTTACATATTCTGTAATCCAGAAAGGCATTAAGCACTTTACACCGTTTTAAGTTGATAATTTACCATTTTGGTACTAAAAAAACAACTATTAAAAAGGGATTTCAGTTCAATTTTTAGGAGGCCGCCTTTTAATTACATTCAACTGTGGAAAAGGCGAAGCAGCACAATCCACTAGTTGAATGAAATTGCAGGCATTTATTGAGGTATCAAAGTATAACCCAGGTGAACATTCCAATAACACCTGGACGCTACAAGCGCAAAGAGTATACAAATCACAACGGCCAGGAAATGCTTGAAATAAAACTTTGTTATCAGGACATTTTACATTTCTTTGACCAATGAAACCTATTCCACTGAATCTAGGCAAACTTCCTTGCAAACTTGCAATATCTGCACCTCCCATAGACGCATCCTCTAGGTTAGTACTGTTATTTCCATCTTTATCCCCATTTTTGTTCTGACCTTCCACTGCATCAATGTTAGCCTCTTCTTCTTCGCTCCCACCTTTACTTCCATTTTTACTATTTTCTTCACTACTCCCCTCCAAGTTTCCACTGAGGTCTTCAGAAGAGTTTCCACTGTCGCCATCTGTAGAGTTTGTGAGCTCGATATTTAAACCATTATCCAGAATAGTTGAGCCGTTTCCGGCAGCCTGAGATGTGTCATTGCCATTCAAGAGTTTGTCTCGTTCTGCCGCAAGATCTGCTTCTGATAAGCTGCCATTTTTTGTCTTGTTTTTAGGTTTT
>JAQFXU010003717.1:0-15457 GCA_034693705.1 Spatulosminthurus flaviceps
ATATTATTTTGTAATACTGTGTCTATTGGCAAACATCGCACGATGTCAGTTGTAGAATAAAATCTACGTTCTCTCTCCGGGTAATAATTTTAGCTCCGTGGATGAATTCAGAGTTGGGAATTAAAAACAATCTTTCATCATTTACATTACTTTCTTACTTGCTTACGTACTTACTTACTTCATTATTTTTTATTTTACATTAACCGCATGCAATTTCTTAAAAATACTTTTTCCAACATTCCAACCACACCTCATCCTCTACAAAATACCTTATTTCTCAAACTCCATTAATAATATGTATGGTTTTTTTACTGGATATTTTGTCTTTTGTCTTGCATGCTTATTTCGTCATGGTCCTGATTTATAAGTACTGGTAATAGTGATTTAAATTCTTGAGAATTTACATCCTGTACACTTTAAGTTAACCTCCTCTATGCACTCAAAATAATATCACGGGCAAAATTTAAAAAAAATATTATATTACTTAATAATATTATTTCTCCCCCTCACGAATATTTTCCGTTCATAGTCTTTTTAGATGCATTTGCTGTGTGCTTCCCTTCTTCTGTAATACTTTGACGGAAGGAAGGTCCGAGACTTGTCCATTCCGTGTCTCCTTACTTTCCTTTATTTTGATGGGCTCACAATAAAGAATGTAATGATGTGGTTCTACATACATACACACCAATATTAAACCGGCTTGGGACAAAACATGAGATACTTTTAGTACATATTTATGTGTGGTTTATGGGTAACCTTATGGACACTTTTCATGTACACAGCAAAACATACAAACATGTACAGACGAATTCACGGCGGCGACTGCTATGCTATATAAGACTAGCGCTTGTCTCTTATGTACGACTACGTAAGCTTATAGGGATGGTCAATAATTGAAAGGGTTGCAGTCTTCACCGAGTAAATAATAACAAAAATATTAAAATATTCCATGGGACAATTGTAATTTGAATAAAAGGGACTTATGCCGGAAAGGACTAGAAATTCCAGTGTGCCTCCCAAATCAAGGTTAGATGAGAGCGTGTATCAAGTGTACATGGTATAAAAGGGGTCATAACGCTTGAGAAATCATTCAAACAAGCTCGAACACCTCTGCAGTAAAGAGAGACTCAAACTTAATCCAATTTTGAATTTCAATCTAAACAGGAAAAGTTAGTAAGTATTATTTAACGATGAAGGTGAAGTTGGTGACGACGGTGAGTAAAATTTTGTATGACCTTTTCATCGAATTTTGACATTTGATAGCAGAGAGCATTATGATGATTTTGTACATCATTTCTTTGAAATTTATTAATTGGTTATGAATATATTAAAACAGGTTCTTTTCTGCTTCCTGGCGGTGGCGGAAGTAATGTCCCACATGGAAGGCAACGAGAAGGGTCAAAGTCAAAAGGATGGGATCGAGAAGGGTCAAATCGATGTGACCGAGAAGGTTCAAATCGAAGGGATCGAGAAGGGTCAAATCGATGGAATTGAGGAGGCTCTGACTGTTTTGACTGAGAAGGTTCAAATTGATAGGATTGAGGAGGGTAAAATGGAGCAAACCCCAGCACAGGACCGAAGTGCAATGATAATGCTGAAAAAGTTGTTCAAGAAACTGCACAAGATGAGACGACCCCCCATTGCACCTCCACTGCCTCCCATGCCTCCACCACCACCCATGGTGATGCCATTGCCATACTATATTCCACGTCCAAGCAACACGAATATTTACAACCCTCCCCCTGCCCCAGTATATGTTGAGGCTCCATCCTATGCTCCTCCACCGTACTCACCCCCAGAGTATGTTCCTCCTGCGCCATACTCACCACCTTCTTACAGACGTTGATGAGGACCATCTTGATTGCAGAAACAACGATTTATCTGAAACACACTATTTTAAGTGTAATTTTTTAAAATACTGTTTTTGTACCAGAGTTTATGATTGTTATTATTTGTTGCGAAGATTTGTACTATGATAGAAACAAAATTCCACGACAAAACACATTCCCTGTTAATTACTCCTCGTAAAAAAACCATGAAATAAAAACTCCCGCAAATGAATCGATAAATTATTTTTCTTTTAGATGCAAATTATTATTGCTAAATCTTCCAGTGCCAGTACCCCATTATTGAAAGGATGCAATATTTAATTTTCTGGACATATAGTGCCTTACTCATACTAAACATAAAGTATGTACATATCTAATGAAGATATTTTGACAGATAAATTAATTTTGAGTGAAACAATCGA
The DNA here is from genome assembly GCA_034693705.1 of Spatulosminthurus flaviceps. Taxonomy (NCBI): domain Eukaryota; kingdom Metazoa; phylum Arthropoda; class Collembola; order Symphypleona; family Sminthuridae; genus Spatulosminthurus; species Spatulosminthurus flaviceps. The sequence continues at coordinate 2,252 of JAQFXU010003717.1, forward strand.
AGCCATTTTACTATGTAAGTGCATATATATTTTTATAGGTGAAAACAAGTAGCCTGTTACTACAGTAGGTTCGTATCTTTGCCAAAATTGTTTTTTTTCAAAATTTCGAAAGTTTTGAAAAACAAATAATGATGCGACTAAGGGGAAAATATTCTTCACGATATTGGCGTACACATCAATCTGTACACGTGAATATCAGGGGGTTTTCTAAAACATATTTAGAGTTGTGATTTCGCAAAATGCACCTAAACTTTGTACAAATCGTAACTTTGCGCTTGTAAGCTAAAATCATATGAACTCTCCGGGTATCCGTCTATTGCGTTGTAGTAAATGCATGGAATGAGTTGTACTGGATTTGTGCAAAATTTGGGGTAGAACATGGTGAACAAATTACGGCCGTACCCATCTTATGCTCTTGAGAGGGTCTTCTCTGACGCTGTAGAACATTTTCGGGTGTTTGATAAAAAAAAATGGTACTATAGCCAATAAAAATGGAGCTGATGAGGATTGCCATTTGGGTGCCATTTTGAAATTCATAATTTTGTCAAGTTTCAAATTGAACTATTACGTTTTAAAAAATGTTATGGTACAATGCTTCTCTCTTTTCTCCCTTTATGATTGCACATTGCAGCAGCTTATGATTTTCTATCATGATAATTATTGTTTTTTGATTCAATTCAATTCAAGGACTTATTTGTTAACGTGGTATATCAAGGTGTAATATATACATATATGTAATGTACATACATGTACATACAAATAATGAAAAATTCGTTCTTCAGATCCCGAACGGGCAGGTCAAGCTCAGTCTGATGAGGAAATATGAATTAGCACAGCTGCAATAATTTCCAAAAATATTGTTGCAATTGAGAGCAATAATTATTATGTGTTAATATAGTTTATGAAATTCTTCTCGCTTTTAATAGTTTTCATTGAATATCATAAACATTCTTAAAAATGTATTGCGTCATCATAAATCTAACACCTCTCACCCACATCCAATAAATGGTGTGAAAATTTCTCAAATTTTTAAGGTCAACAATGGAAAAATTTTAACTTTCACTTCCTCTTCAGAAGGTCCCATAAAAATCAAATCTCCATAGAGTCAAGGTCCAATGGATTATAATTGTTTTTTTTTCGAAAATTTTGGTAATCCCCTAAATGTTAACAAAACATTCTGTGACTTGAAATTTGTATCCAAAACCAGTGGCTAAACCACACAACAAAATATAACCTTTTGAAACTCAATTTTCATGAAAATTTGTCAAAAATCATAAAATTCTCAACAATATAAATATAAATATATCGTCGCTGGAGAAGCAAAGTGGTCTAATGCACGGATTGCTTAAAAGCAAACTGAAATAACCACCATCATATCTGTGAAAATTTACATAAGAAAAGCGATATTCTTTATTGCAATTTTGGATTATTAATCTCAATGCAGTTATATGGAGGAAAAATATAGGGGTGGTTATTTCATTTTGTCACTTAAATCAACGTGCTTTTCTTATGTAAATTTTCACAGATATGATGGTGGTTATTTCAGTTTGCATCAAATATGGTGGTTGTTATTTCAGTTTGCTTTTAAGCAATTCATGCATTTTAGACCACTTTGCTTCTCCAGCGACGATATATATATACAAATATTCGTATACATACACATTTTGGGTTGAAAATTCAATGGCCGGGGGGTACACATTATGGTTTTGTACCCCCCGCTCTTGGCCTCGTGGTTTAGCGCCTGTCCAAAACACTTATTTCATGTTCAAATACCATTTTGAATCTCCAGTATAGTACATAGACGTTTCTGCGTTTGCAATTTTAGGAAGTGCAATACAAGGAAATGTTTTAGCTTACACTAATTTCACAATAAATTCAGAGGAAAAGAAACTAGTAATTCCAATGATATGATCTCAAATGTGCTATAATTATTATTTCGTTTATCATTAATCCAAGCTTTATCATTCTTTGCTTGAAAATGGTAAAGTCCCCACAATAATGCATGAAGATACAAACTGTGGGAGGCTGCTTCTTGAGAAAGGGCTACATGGCTTAGTATTTGTTGGAATCAAACAAAGCAGACGAACAATCAACTACTACATGTGTCCTTGCGACTGAAAAATACAAACATTTTCCAGCAACCCCTCAGGCATGGTCTAAAAATACAGACAGATAATAACAATACGGAAGAACAACTAATGACCTTGGAAACAATGTAAATGTTATTTAGCTTAAATTGGGTCAATATCAGAGGACGTTCCACGGATTTTCATACACGAACCTTGATAATATTTTAATATAATTTATTTATCTATATAGGAACTCCTTATGAAAGCAATGCTTTTCTAGAAAATGCATACAATAACAATCAATATTAATTTATCCTTCCAGACATGGTTGCTTTACGGATTTTCCGACTACGGTAAATACTCTTTATTATTGTCACAAATTTTGAGCTACAAGACCCATACATTCTTAAGAAACCTGAACATGAGCATTGGGAAGAGTCGGTATATAAGCTCGAATAATGTGGAAGTTCTACCATTGAAGTCAAAGCATTGCTACAACTACGAGGTATTCTGACTGAGTCTAGGGTTCAAATATTCTTTAACTGGTTTGAAATTTTGGGGAAATCCCTCTCCACGAATATGAAGCTCATCACAATAACCGTAAGCAACATATTTTCCTTGGTTCATACCAAATAATTCACAAACGAATCTCTCCTCCTTTGTAAGAAGAAGAAGAATAATAATAATTTTTGACTATCATTTCATTCCCAGGTTCTTCTTGCTGGTCTGATGACTGAGACATTTTGTTACCCGGGGGACAGTGAGCAGACCCCTGCCCAGTCTCGCTCAATGATGAAAAAGATGAAGAAGATGCCACCACCACGTCCTCCACCAGTAGTAATGCCGTTGCCACCAGCGCCTGTAATCATTCCTATGCCTCAACCTGGACCGGGAAATAATGTCAACATTTACAACCCACCTCCAGCGCCTGTTTACACGAAACCTTATTCTCCACCAGTGAAGCCACCTCCAGCTGTGTATGGACCTCCAAAGGTATATGGACCTCCAGCCTACTCTCCTCCGGCGTATTCTCCTCCTGCGTATTCTCCTCCAGCCTACTCTCCGCCCGCCTATTCCCCACCATCTTACCGACGCTAATTTCTGCGACAAGCACGATCAATGTCGCACTAAAACCGTAACATTGGTCCTACCCTTTAGAATATAAGTTTGTACTGTAATATTCCTATTATGCCGCATTCCAGAGTTTATATCTTTGTTATTATTGTCATGATCGCAAGATTAAAATAAAAATCTTTGAAAAACTTTAAACTTTTTGCAATGATGAACTTTACATTATAAATCATTATGAAATTATTCATGCTGAAATTTTGGTTGGATTCGAATTGTTTGCGATCAAAAATTATAGCAATGGCGGCATCAATATCAGTAATGGCACCGCTTTTTCCATTTTTGGGTTTTTTATATTGAGGTTTTGTACACCCAATATAATATGCTTCTCATTTTCCAAAATAATGTTTTTTGGGAAGAAAAATTATGAAATTTGGCTCCTACAAAGACGATTTGAGCACAAGTGAGCATATATGCTCTGTATATAAATATCATTTTGAGAATCACATTGATTTTACCCTGTAATACTTCTTCCTATTGGGATAATTCAAGGCAAATTCAAACTTCTAGAATCATTCATAATCATTGCAAGGTTTTGTTGGCTAATAGTTTCGTTTGAACGCCGAGCGTTGAATGCTCATTTTGAAGGAGCAATATAATAGTGGATCTATACATTACTTTGAGGCCTTTAAATTATTACGAAAGTAACAGGAAGTCAATCACTGTAAGTAACTTAGGAAAGCATTCTTCCATTTTCAGGACTGACTTTTCCATACCTTTTAGAAGTACAGCAAGTTACCACCAGGTTTTAAAATCCATTGGAAGCTATGCAAATGCTTAGGATTATTTTTAAAGAAAATGTAAATGGTTAGAATACCATCCTAAATCGGGCTGACTAGTGCAAATGTTCGAGTATAGAAGTAAGAAAATATGAAAAACGTAGGGTGGTCCACATATTTATTAATGAGGAAAAACTTTGAATAATCATTTTCATTTGTTTAATATTTTTGAAAAGACTTTTTTTAAATCATTTGTTGTAAAAACATATATATACGCTCGATTACACATAGCTTCCAATCTAGTATTTAGAAGCCGTAGAGAACAAAAATTTATGGTTCAAATCTGACTTTCCCTTACAGTAAATTTAAAAATTATCACCTATATGTTACTACTACAAACAAACAACATAAAAAACATGGCACAAAATTCACATGGTTAAAACATTTTGAGATAAGATAGAATATCACTTAAAACAAATTAGACTCCAGTGGCTCGAGGCGCCAGATATTTGTATCACAGCTATTTTTTAATGATTAGAAAAGTATGGGGGAGAAGCGTTGACTGGTGGTTGATAGAGAGGTGATTGGTAAGATGGTGGCTAATAAGGAGTTGATTGATTAGATGGCGGATGATAGGGAGCTGATTGGTAATATGGTGGATGATAGGTAGGTGATTGGTAAAATGGCAGGTGATAGGGAGGTGGTTCATTAGATGGTGGTTGATAGGGAGGTGATTGGTAGGATGATAGGGAGGTGATTGGTAAGATGGTGGATGATAAGGTGGTGGTTGATAGGATTGTGGTTGGTAAGACGTTGGTTGATATGTTGGTGGTTGATAGGATGGTGATTGATAGGGAGGTGATTCATTACATGGTTGTTGATAGGGAGGTGATTGGTAAGATGGTGGCTAATAGGGAGTTGATTTATTAGATGATGATTGATAGGGAGGTGATTGGTAAGATGGTGGGTGATAGGGAGTTGTTTGATTAGATGGTGTTTGATAGGAAGGTGAATGATAAGATGGTGGTTGATTGATAGATATATTGATGTTTATTGATGGTGGTTGATAGGGAGGTGATTGGTAAGATGATGGTTGATAGGGAGGTGATTGGTAAGATGGTGGTTGATAGGGAGGTGATTGGTAAGAGGGTGGTTGATAGGGAGGTGATTGGTAAGATGGTGGTTGATAGGGAGGTGATTGGTAAGATGGTGTTTGATAGGGAGGTGATTGGTAAGATGGTGGTTGATAAGGTGGTGGTTGATAGGATTGTGGTTGGTAAGACGTTGGTTGATATGTTGGTGGTTGATAGGATGGTGGTTGATAAGATGGTGTTTGTTGAGTTGGTGGTTGGTAGGATGGTGTGTGTTGAGGTGGTGGTTGGTAGGACGGTGGTTGATAGGGAGGTGATTGATATGATGGTGGGTGTTGAGGTGGTGGATGATAACATGGTGCTGGCGCATAGGAATATGACGGAGGAGCTTGATACTGGGGTGGGGACGGTGACGGTGCTTGCAATTTGTGCTTCTTCTTAAATTTCTTCAAATGTGCTTTCATTGCTTCAAAAGAGTAAGCTGGTGGTGACGCATAAGCCGATGACGGTGGAGCGTGGTGCTGGGGTGGGGACGTTGACGGTGATTTCCCTTTGTGCTTCTTATTCAATTTCTTCAAGTGTGCTTCCACTTCTTCAGTAAAGTAAGCAGGTGGTTGATGTGGTAGTGAGGGATAAGATGGTGGATGATAAGATGGTGGGTGATGGGATGGGTTTGATGCAGGAGCAGATGAAGAAGGAGCGTTGTAAGGTCTCGGGTGGCCATGGTAAGACATTTGGTAAGGCTGCTGATAAACGTTGTCGTACTGGGGTGGAGACATTGAGGACATTAATTGAGCTTTGCGCGCCTTCTTCAATTGCTTCAAATACATTCTCGCTGCAATATTTCGGTCCTGTGCCGGAGTTTGTCGCATCTCTCCAGTTTCGTCGTCCCCTTCAGTCTCAGAAAGCATAACTTCATCCCTCAGGCAGAATAGTATCTATAGGCATTTAAATATTTATGTTAAAATTATCAAGAAATTAATTTTCACACACCAACGACAAAAATAATTTGAGAGTTATTACTGCTTATTCATGACGGAAGAAAAAATGATTTTTTCCTTACCGTTATTACCCACAGCTTCATGTTAATCGTTTCCGTCCTCCCAAATTTTAATTTTGAAATTGCTGCTTTGAATGACTATGTTGCCGGAGCTAAGCCTTCTAAAGATTCTAATCCTTTGTGAAGGGTTCCCTCTACTTTTATATATTTCCATACTTCTGCTTAACTGATCACATCCTTCACGCATATTACTGATTTGTTTTCTTATAGAGTTTCAAAACAACTGTTTTTGCTGCACAACATGAAACTATATATGGATATATGTTTGCCTTGGAAAGTCATATGACGATCGAATATTTTCTGAAGTGTGACTCGGGGGAATGGGACATTTCAATTTTATTTCCTTGTTGGGTCAACATATGTTTATTTTTTTTAAATGGATAACTCACACATTATAAAGATAATTTGTTGTTCCAAAGATACATTGTGTTTTAGAATCTCACCTATACAATAATAATAATTTTAAGACTAGGCTGAAATGAAATGTGAAGCAGCACATGGGTGGGATTTTAAAACAAAAAAGGCTCTTGTCATCTAATAAAATATAATATACATATTAGCAAAATGTGTTTTTACTGAGAATAATAATAATAATTATTATTATTATCTAACTCCATAAAAGTAGGGAAAATTAGAAAGTTCACAAGCCAGCCAGGATGCTAACTAAGCACTTGTTGACAATAAATATTGCAAGGTTGAAAACTTAATGCAATTGCACGGATTGTGACTGTGTCAGGTTAACGGTTTTGCAATGCACATGAATCGATTTGCCCTCTTCGGGTTCAGTTCAATTTTGACGAAAATCCAAGAGTGTTATTAAAAATGGGGGAAATTATTTTTTTTAAGCCTAATAAACATCTACATCGTTTTGCAAAATTTTTACCCCCCTATCTTTACCATAGGGGCTACAAACGGGCCTTAAAAGCTTTTGCTCGAAATGGAGACAAACGGAAGACACTCTTTCTTTGAGGTCCTGTTGTTAAAAAGTGTATGCATGTACACACAAAATAAAAATCGCAAAAAGCACATAACATTATAGAGATTTTTTTTGGGTGGCCAAGATTTTTCGAAATTATTGCATATTCATAAGAAGTAATCGCCAATTTTGCAAATAAATCTGCGGGGTTGGGACCTTTTTTACACTACAATGATACCCTCGGATTTTCTTGCGGTACACATCATTAAAAGCTTTTCTACTGTATGTACCGTATTTCTGTACGAGCCTTAGTTTTTAAATAATTAAATGGTAAAGTTTTGACAAAAATCGGATCTAGAAAACCATGTTTTATACAAATGTTTCAAATCAAGATTTTTTTTAAATATGGTTTTCTAGATCCGATTTTTATCAAAACTTTACCATTTAATTACTCACTTTGCGATGTAGATGTTTATTATGCTTAAAAAAATAATTTTCCCCATTTTTAATACTACTCTTGGATTTTCGTCAAAATTGAACTGAACCCGAAGAGGGAAAATCGATTATGTATTGTGCAAGGATGAACTTTACATTATAAACCCTTATAAAACTCATGTTGAAATTATTTGGTTAGATTTTCATTTTTTGCGAACGCAATAACAAGGCGGCTTAAATATTAATTTCGGATATTCCCTTTTTTCGGGTTTTTGTTACAAACGTGGTGCTACTCGTTTTCCAAACATATACATTTTTGGATAAAATTAAATTTAAATGCAAATTTCACTTAATTGAATGTTCATTTTGAAAGAGTAGAAAGATTGGATCCAAACGTTTCATTAAGGCGCACCGAAAATTTATTACGAAATTATATAAGCCTATAATTTCTAACAAACTCCACTCACAATCCCAGTGACTGTTAGAAAAGCATAACTACATTTCCAGCAGGGCTAATTATTTTCCATGCCTTTTACTTACAACACAAGGCGGAACAAGTAATAATTTAATACATTTATTGTAAAACCTTAATTCAGGTATTTATCTATTTCTTCAGAAAAGAAATTCTTTACGAAAATGCAGCATCATTTTTAAAATTAATATTTGAAACCTTCCATCATGAGAGCCGGTACGAGGGTTTTTGCCTAAGTAATTTATAAGTCCAAATCTCCTCAACCATGGTATTAGCATTTTCAAGTGGATTTGTAAAAATCCTTACCTGATCACAAAACCAGTTAGCATCAGATTTTAAAATGTATTGTAAGCAATGCAAATGCATTGGAGTATATTTATAGAAATTATAAACAGTGGGTAGATTATGGGACATGAGACCATCCTAAAAAATCGCGCTGAATCTTGCAAGTGGTCCAGTAAGGAAGTACAAAAATATGAAAACTGTACACATACATATTGTTTATTTTTTAAAGAGGATCCTTTATTCTAGAAACATATGCTCGTATTCACAAAATCTCGAATCCTTTATTCATAAGCCAATGAATATAATAATTGGAGGTTCAAATCTGTCTTTCCGTGACAGTAAATTATAAAAATTATCTATACCTAAATATTACCACTACAAACAAGTAACGAGGAAAATCATGGCACACAAAGCACATGGTTAACACATATTTTAGAATATCACTTAAAACATTAGACTCCAGAAGTTCCAGACTTCTTTTTAATGTCCACCAGAGTAGTTTGGGGGAGACGTTTGACGGTAATAGGGTGGTGAGTGACCAGATGGTGCAGGCGCGTATGCAGATGACGGAGGGGCGTTGTATGACGTGGGTTCGTGGTGACTATGGTAAGGCCTTTGGTGAGGAGGCTGATAAAAGTTGTGTTGCGGGGGTGGGGACGGTGATGGTGAATGCCCTTTCTGCTTCTTCTTCGATTTCTGTGGTGGTGGGGACGGTGATGGTGACTGCCCTTTGTTCTTCTTCTTAGATTTCTGAGGGGGAGGAGGTGGTGGGGGTGGAGGGGGTGGGGGATAAGGTGGTGGTGGAGGAGGTGGTGGGCGATAAGGGGGTGGGTGATAAGGTGGTGGGCGATAAGGGCTATAAGACGGTGGGTGATATGATGGTGAATGTTGAGGTGATGGGTCATAAATTTCTGGATGATGAGATGGATGGTTACAAGATGGTGGGTGATGATGTGAATGGTGAGAAGGTGGTGGGTGATCGGACGGTGCTGATTCATCGGCAGATGACGCAGGAGCGTTGTACGAGGGTGAGGGCGATCCCCCTTTCTGCTTCTTCTTCGATTTCTGCGGGAGATGAGGTGGTGGGTGATAAGATGGGGCTGACGCATAGGGAGATGGCTGAGGAGCGTGGTATAAGTAGGGGCTATAGTGGTTATGGTACGACGTTTGGTAAGGCCACCGATAAGCGTTTTGGTAGTAGGGTTGTCCTGCTAATTGCGCTTTCCGCATCTTCTTCAATCTTCTCAAATACGCGTTCACCGCATGATTTCGGTCCTGTGCCGGAGTTTGTCCCATCACTCTAGTTACGTCCCCTTCAGTCTGTGTCTGTGAAAGCATAATTTCAGCCTTGAGACAGAATAGTATCTATAGAAATTCAAAATTAAAATTCAAAATCAATTTTCACATCTCAACAACAAAAATGATTTAAGAGGTACTACATTTATTAATGGATGAGGGAAAAATGATTTTTTTGCCTTACTGCTATTATCCACAACTTCATATTACACTGCTAATAATTTCCTTCCTTCCAAATTTGTAATGTTGAAATTCCTACCTTGAATCACTTTGTTGTCTGAGCTATAAGCCCTTTTAAGATTCTAATGAATTGTGAAGGGTTCCCTCTACTTTTATATGTTTCCTTGCTTCTGCACAAGTGATCACATCCTTCATGCCACATTTATTTGCTTTATTTTGGAATGGAGTTTCAAAACAAATGTTTTTGCTACACAACACTTTTTACGTTTGCCTTGGGAAGACATTATGACGATCGAGTATTTTTGGAAGTGTGTCTCTTAGTCGAGGGAATTTTAAGTTACAATGTTGTTTCCTTTTGTTTATCTGCACATTTAGATTTTTTTCGAAAAATTGATAATTTTTTGGTTCGCTCACAGCTACATAGTGTTATTCCATACTACCTATATTTCCCTTTGGGATATTTATATGGGATAGTCAAATTGCCAAGTTCGTAAAGTAAATATCTGGGATGGGAACTGGTAAGCCCTAGGCTTTGGTCAAGCCACGGACTAGATTTAAATATCAAGGTTCTTCAACCGTCCCTGGCACCCACAAGATACATACATACATACTACCTATAATTTCAAGAATAATAATTTGAAAAAAATCTAGGATGTAACGAAATGCGATACAGGTTGAATAGGATTTTAAATCTTAAGAAGGGTTAAAGCTTTTGTTATCTAATAAAACGGAAAACGACAATGATGAGGATTATTATTTTAACTCAAGAAATTTGTGAAAATTAGAAAGTTCACAAGCCAGCATAGGACGTTAAATGAGCACTTGTTGACAGTAAATACTGTGAGGTTGAAAACTTAATGCAATTACACGGGTTGTGACTGTGTCAGATTGACTGTGGCAAAAACATAAATGACCCCTTGTAATAAGACACTTGTACCATTCAACCATCACAATAATAATAACCTCAACCCGTTTCCATGATAGTCACACTTTTTCGGTCACGGTGTCGCACGTACTCTGAGATAACTATGTACAACTAAAAATTTAGCCACCTTCTAGCGAGTTGGAAAAACGCATCTTCGTTTTGCAAAGAATTTAGTAATTGGAGGTTTTAATAATAAAATTATTGTTGCCAAATACGTGGAGTTGAGGGAGAAGGGGCTTGCCTAATCTTTGATTTCTGCATGACCAAATCTCCAACTCATCTACAGAAATGTTGTAACCATGTGAAATCTTCAGCCTGTTACTTGCGTGCCTGCTAACTTGAAGAACCGCAAAGTTTTAATGAGGGGACAGCTTGATAGAAAATCTTTGAAGCCACACTGAGTGATCATGTCAAGCTATGAATATGTTTCAAAAGGCACCAAAATACTCGTATTTTTCAAAATTTTGGTAATTTCGAAATAAATACCGTTGTGCACATCTACAAAAAAAATTGGACCGGATGCCGTTTATTCCATGCCCCCAGCTCCATTCAGACACTATTTTTTGCTGGGACAAGTTCAACCTGGACGGCCTTATTATGGCTTGAATGCATTACATTTACAAGCACACATGTACAGGAAATGTTGATCCATTACGTTGAAAAGCCATAAGAAACACATTGTGTACATAATAATAAGTTTGTGTTTCTTATTTCTTATGGTAATTCAAAATTTTGGCCACAATCTTATAACGACAAAAATGATTTGAGAGTTGTTATTTGTGTAAAAAGGAAGAAAATTTGCTTTAATGTTATTTTCCACCTTGTCGTGCTCATTTTCTTCATCAGATTTGTAATTCAACAGATTATAAAATTTCAAATTGCAGTTTTGAGTCAAAATGTATTGTTATAGTGACTAGCTTAACCTTTCAAATTGTGCTTGACTGAGTACAACCTTCAAAGCCTTAACGACTGGTTTCTTTGCCGGAGTTATGTATTTCTAATAAATGCTATGCAGATGGGCCTATAGGAAAATTAGATGCAGTATCGCGCTTTGAGCAAAATATTTCACCCACGAAGCTCCACCAAATATTTTTTATCCAGAAAATTTGTAGTCCTAATGTTTTTCATGCAGATGATTTTTTGGCCAAATAATTATCATCCAGAATTACATATTTTGTTCAAATATTTTTCATCCATGGAATTATTGGTTTAATGATATGTTTTTCCAAACAAGTTTTTCCCCTTGAGAAAATTCTCACAACAAACTTTCAACACAAAATTTCAGTCGAAAGAGATGCCGGGATTTATTTATTCATCCGAAAAATTAAAACCTAAACTAAACTTGGCTTAAATTTTACGGGCACCAAGAATTTCGATAAAATGTATACTAATTTTAAAATATACTAATGCGCTTAATTGCATTCTAAATATTTCTTCTATCCATGCATACATGTGCGGGAGCGGGACAAATCCCTTCTAGCCTTTTGTGTTCTAATTTGTAAAGCTAAAAATTGTGCAAGAATATTTCAAACCAACATTAAGCAAACTTTTTGCACAAAATTGTATTTAAAAGAAATAAAAAACAAAATGCAACTAGATTCTAAAAATTGCCAACACATACCTTAAATATTACAATATTGCAAACAAGCTTGGAACACAATATATACAAATAGTGAAAATGTATTTATAGAACTTCATTTATAACAAATTATGTATAGACTCTAGAGATTTCTATCACAGTTGTTCTTATTATCCTAATGTCCAGAATAGTATGGGGCAGAAACTATGGTAGTTGCAACTGCATGAGAAGAACATAAATTGTTATGGTTTAACATGTTAATAAACTTGAATTGAACCATATCTGTGTTTATAGGGTCGTGGGGGATAAGAGGTCCCATAGTCAATTGATACCGGAGTGTTGTATGACGTCAGCCCCTGGGGGTCATGGTAAGGCATTTGGATAGGAGGGTGAAAAACGGTGTGGAATTGGGGTGGGGACGGTGGGGGTAGTGACCCTTTCTGCATCTTCTTCAATTTTTTAAAATATACATTCACTGCACTTCGGTCCTGTGCCGAAGTTTGTCCCATCTCACCAGTTGCAGCCCCTTCAGTCCTCTGTGACAACATCTCATGTGCCATGACGCAGAATAGTATCTAAAGGAATGGAAAAAAAGTTAAAATCACCATAGAATTAATTTTTGTTTCCAAAGGCAAAAAGGTTTTTGAGGGTTTTACTAAATTTAGTATGAAAGAAGAAAAATATTTTTTCCCTTACTGTTACTATCCACAGCTTCATATCCATATTGTTTCCCTCCTTCCTGTTAATTTGGAAATTATGGCTGCTTTGAATCCCTATGTATTGTTTATGTATGTAGTCCGAGTTAAATCTTTCCACATGATTCTAATGATTTGTGAAGGGTTCCCTCTACTTTTATACATACTTTCTGTACTTCTGCTTAACTGAACACATCCTTCACGCATTACTAACTTGTTTTGTTTTGAAACTTATCTATAGTTTCAAAACAAATAATGTTTTTCCTACACGGTGGTACCATTCGTCGGCTAAAGTGCAAAAGGGGCTATATGCAGAAATCCTTAATACGAGATAGTTCCAACTCTGTGCGCTTACA
>JAQFXU010003718.1:0-15452 GCA_034693705.1 Spatulosminthurus flaviceps
ACACAAAAACAGTAATATATAAACATATTGAAGTTTTAACAGTAGAAAATTGTAAGGCTTGTTGCATTTCACCAGCGTACGTAACAGGACACGCACATAATGTGGGCCACATGCCACACTGCCACGTTGTTCGTTTGAAATTCCAGGCAGCGAAAGACAGTGCTGTCTTTCGCCTCCATATCTACGGCTAAAAGAACACACCAACCACATGTCGATTTTGTAATTAATACCTGATTACTGACTACCCGTTAGTGTTAGCCCACGAAATCATCATAACCAGTCCCTCAAGTCCTAGCAAATGACAGCAAGTACAATAACTGACAACGGGCTAGCAAAACACAGTTTAGTCGTCAAATAATTTAAACATAGACAACTATAATGCTAGATTTCTTTCATGAATTTGACAATATATATAGTTGAGAAAAGCGTGTCAATAAAAAAGACTCGACAGAAATTTACTATGTTGAGCCAATGTTATTTTTTCATTTTTGCGACACTCCTTTGCCCCTTTTCCCCTCCCACCGTGCCAATTTTTTGTAGCCATGTCCAGTTGAGTGTCTCTAATTGCTTGAAGATTCAAAAGTGTCTTACGCCGGGTGAGAGTAATTTAATGGATAAAAATATTAAGCATATATGTAGCCCACGAACCATATGCTTTCACATTAAAGTGAAACAATTACCAAACTGCCTAATATCAGTGATGGTCGTGCAATAACACAAAAGAGATATTAAAATTTCTTATTTTGTGGTAATTGACCACATATTACATGTAATGTGACAGCATAACTCTTTACTTTGGGTTGCTTATAAATTTCAAAACTTGAATGAACGGCCAAATTAAAAAAATAAACTTATCTGTATTTATACACACCAACAAACAATCCTACGCAAAGGCTATCGCGATTACTTATGCATTGCTAACAAAGCCGAGGTTAAAATGTCCGCATCTTATTTGAACTCTTTATACACATATATATATATGTGTGTATATATATATATATATATACCATATATGCTTTTCACTAATATGTGTATGCTTTGCAACATGCAGTGCAAAAGGGGAGAGATAAAGAGAGAGAAGCAACTGGTTTTACCAGCATGATAATTCATGAATGTTTGTGACTAGCGACGCAAAAGAACCTCCGTTTGCTTGCACAGATTCATCTGTGTAGAGAAATTTTGCAAAGGTCATTAACTCAGTGCAGCACTTATCAGTGACTGTCGTGTGAAGTACAAGCATGTGTATATGTAGAGTACATGTATACGTACTCAGTACATGGTTATAGATTCTATTGCTATCATGCAGGTTTTTACTTCAACACCCTTCTTCCTACCAACGGACCATTTTCATATAATAAAATACATAGGTATACATTCTCCGGGCGCATTAAAGCGTCATCACGTATTCAGCAATTTTCAACCTAAGCGGCTAAAGATTTACAATTCCAAAAAAACAACGCAAAATATATGCATATTTCTGTAGCCTTTCTCCTTTCCATCATGATGCATTCTATTGCGTTGCTTCTCATTAGTTCCCCCATGTTTCTATTTGCCACTCAACCTAGGAAAGCTTACCTGTAAGCAATACAAATGCAAAAAACACTGATGAGCTCGGGCTTTAAAAACTTTTTGCAACAGGTCGACCAACATTTTATGATGCCTGCCTATTAACAGTTCTATCAAATTGCAACACCTCTTCTGGAGCTGACCTCCTTTAATAATGGAACCGACCACGGGTTGTTGGGAAACAATAATTAGCTCTAGCGAACTGCCGCGACTCTCGCGTTATAAATACTTACATATACAGCATCCTCAGATTCTGACCTAGCTTCTTTGCCAAAATACTTAACTCAGCCTTTGTCACAGACTTTTTACAACTTCCTTGTATCTATTTTGAAAGTCAATTTACGCATGTGACAGGTATTAAGTTATGGAGCCTGCAGCCTGCAGCAAGCTCTAATCGTAGTCAAATTATTCCTTTTTATCTATTCTGCTCTTCGATTTCCTGAAATTATCTCGTGTTTCCTCTCGTATATAATTAATAAGCAGTGAATGTCATGAAATATAATGTAACAATTCGAATAATTATTACTAACTTCCCACAGAGTTTCAATAACGACTGTGACAATAAAATTAAAGTTGTGAGTTGTATTATTTCGAATGATTTGCCTACAAAACGAAAGCAACCCACGAACGCATCTCAGAAAGATGAAAGACCTACTTTACTATCCACAAAAGACAAACTAGTCGTACAAGATTGATTCATCCTCATAACTAATACTGTTACATAGTATCGCTGCTGCCATGTACACTTAATGCTTAATGATCCGAAGTAATTATTCGGGGCATGCCAATGCCAACCGAATAACACCTTGCGGATACCATGTGCCATGCCACATCCAGACTCATCGTGTTCGCTCCCAACCAGAAGTACAGAAATACATTAATGATTACTGAGTAATCCACTTCACAGGGAAAAAATTAAAACAGAAGGGAGGGATTCCCCTTAGTATTCATATTTTAGATTCGATTATTCATCAGAGTATTTACAAAAGTTACCATACACTTCAAACTTTACATCCAACAAAATACGCTATTACAAGCCGCAGGCCGCAGAATACAAGTAGACTGGGCAATGATGATTACATGTTGTTTAATCTGTCTCGGTTTTTGTGTACTTTCGCCTATACACTGAGTTTTCAAAAAAGCTGTCTCTATTAATACCGAACAAATCCCTGATACAATTTTCAGCTGTGGCTTAATTGAACATTATACACAAATATACTGGTTTCCAATACTACGTTTTAAAAATCCAACCTTACAACTAAATTCAAATATATGCATAATATGCTAGCAGATGACTCAATAGAAATACTGTTATCCCTGATTTTAGAGGAAGAAGTAAACAAAAATACGGTACTCTTTTCCTTTCGTGCAGCCAAAGTACGAGTACAGTACTACAGTACCTTTAGCTCCCAATTCTATGTACATAACGATTATCGGACTATAATTATTCATGGTAATAACAGTTGTATTTTCTCCCCTCTCTGGCTCTGGAATGTATGAAGTAGGATGACAGAATGCTTTCAAAAACAAGATTCTGATAAGGGAAGACCGAACATACATTGAGCAAAGATTTGCAAACCATGAGCTCTTTAAAGGAAAACTTTTGCCTGACTTCATGCTTCTCTGTCCAACTCGTAAGCTTGAAGTTCATTCCATCATTAATGCATTGAAGATAGTTAATTTGCACAGGATAAATGTAAGCAAATGCCCATCAGACTAACTAAAAGAAATAATGAAATGAAAGGGCCTGTTTAGTGGATTTCGATCTTGTTTATGGTTGGCATCAAACATCACCTATCGGGACGCTGTGCCATGACTTTGTTGCTGAGTCTGAAGGGCGCCCATGCTCACACCATGTGCTTGAGTATCTCTTTCTCCTTTTCTACAAAAGTAACCACGCCACGGTTTCCCCTCCTCGAAAGCCGTTGAAAACGCCAGTTGGCAGAGGAACCTCTCGACGGAAGTTCTCCTCCAATGGCGTATACTTTTTATCCCAACGTGATCCGTAACTTCATTTACACTTACGTAAGGGAGGCATATAGATTGAGAGACAGGGGAGAGAGAAGAGAATGTGTACAGGGAAATAGTCCAAAACAAAATTCTAAGGCAAGATTACTTACATACGTGCAGTACTTGCACTGCATTTCGATGCCTTTGACTATAGTTTAACTTTAAATGGTGCATACACTTCTATATATTTATTTCCATGCAATTACCAGTGGCCTGGATTAATCAACACTACGCATATTGACTTTTAAACCTTTCAACCTTTCTTCATTCTGGCATCTGATAATGTACTCAAGTGGTGACTACTTCAGTCTTTCAGTCATAAGTTCAAAACTCACGCAAATCCCAAACCTTCTACAGTAAATCCCTCCTTCATTCTATTACAATGATTCAGACTTTCCTAACTTCATGATAATGATAGGTGGTCGAACAATCTTTTCCAATTTATTGCTGATGCACGTAATTCTCAGAAACGTACAACGTTTGAAACATGAAAGCACTCCAACTGAATTCTGCGTTCACAGGCTAAAAATAAAATATTATTACAATTTTCAAATGCATTTAATTTTTAAATACTCTATTTTGTTGGCAATCCGTTAATAGTTTGGAGAAAATTGCCCATAACGTTCCCCCGACAGTACAAATATGTTCCTTACTGTATTTACCACTGTACGACATTTGCAATTTCTCATTCAGTAAATCAAGTAAAGGCCAGGGTTCTAAATCTAAAAATCTGTCAATTCATTCCATCCATGTAAATATACGATGA
This sequence comes from Spatulosminthurus flaviceps, assembly GCA_034693705.1. Taxonomy (NCBI): domain Eukaryota; kingdom Metazoa; phylum Arthropoda; class Collembola; order Symphypleona; family Sminthuridae; genus Spatulosminthurus; species Spatulosminthurus flaviceps. The sequence goes on from JAQFXU010003718.1 coordinate 4,343, forward strand.
GAATTAACTAGCTTGTTGTTCGAAAATTACTGTGCAATTTAAACGATTACATATTCTTGCGTAATAAATTACATACATGTAAAAGCGCACGAGCACCACTTTTAATATCATCAAATGAGTGGGTATTTTGAACCTACTCTCAGATATGAATCTATTGACAACTCTCAGTGCGTATATATGCGGACTTGTTTGACAGCATCGACGAGAATACAAGAGAGGCAGCTCGAGGAACGATACATCCAACCAAGTCAATGTGACGTTCAATTCCACGACACTTTTTCACCATCCGTGTGCATTACACTTGATTTTATAATGCATTCACTAGTATCTGTACAGATATGAGCCGATGTTTTACAATAAACCATCATCATATTGAATCATATAACTAATGAACTGAAAGTTTTGTATGCATGAAATTCGGTAATAAAAATAATGCGCTTTTCATTGTTAGCAACGAGTACTCGATTAAGGGCAAGATATTAATTTCCTGCTATAGAAAACTGTACAATAAAATATGCTGAAGAACAAGGGATTTAACAACAAATTATTTTAAACACTCCCTCTGATAGTGGATCAACTAAGATCGAACTTTTCAAAGGATTTATTCCACTCCTGCCAATCGAATCATACTACTCCAACTTGTAATAGTAATTAAAAGTGAAAAACCATAGCGAGCTAGTACACTGACGTTAACTTTGATGTTGGTTTTGACTTTGACAAGGAAGGAAATCCGCAATGATTGTAATAATAAATACAAGAAAGAAACTGTAATGAGTAGTAATTGTAAATAACGAAAAACATCAGGGTTTTCAATATCCCCTATGCATGTATGCAGTCGTTACATCAATAATAAAAACAGTAATCCTTTCTAGCAAATTATATTTACGGCGATCTAATTATTGCTTAAAATTCCTTCGTGCACATCACAATTGGATGTAACATAATAAAAATATAAATGATAAATAAAGATGCTTAAAAATAAGGAGGGTACTAAACAAGGTCTTCCAACACCATTATTAACATATGATTTCAAGATGAGAAAAAGGCTAACGAAAATTGTAAATAAAGTTGACATAATATAATCATGTGCTTGAAAACGACTTACCACGTGCTTCGACCTCCGCTTTATATTCCAGGTATTTGGCAGCTTCCAGTAGAGTTTCCAATCCCATCATAGGCCAACCGACACTGGAGCTGATGATTCCAGTTTGTCCGTGTTCTCTCCGCAAACCAACAACCAAGAAAGATGACAATCACCGCTCACGTGGACCGTGCAGTGGAGGAGAGTATGACGTTCGAGATAGGATTCGACGAGAGACTCAAGTTGACAATTTGATTCCAATTGTGATTGGCTCGGAGGGATGTTTTTATTTACTATACTATGATTTTCTCCCAAAATCACCAGTTCCACCAAATTTTCGCTACCTCTTTCTTCCTCCCTTAGCTAAAATAGATTTTGAATTCGCTTCTTTCGGATCGGAGTTGCTGATGATATTGGCAAAAAACGGACTTTTAGACGACGGAGACGGAACGCTGGAGCTTCAAGGTTGTCGGTCGTATACGGATCCTGCTGATGCAAAAGATGATGAAGATATCCCTGCAGCGTCGTTAAGAAGCTTTGACCACGTGATGACTATGATAATAGGGATATCACTGACACAGGCACATGCACGCAACGACCGAATGAAGACACAGGAACGTCGACCGTCGTCCTATGTCCTTTGACCCTCTCATGAGAAGTCCTCCTTGGTCAAGTTGCAAGTCTTCTTTCGGTTGCACCCTCGACCAAATCCCTGGGTCGGAAAAATTCCTCCGAAGGAAAACAATATTGTGGAATCCTTTCCTTTCACAGAAATTGAACTTCTCCCTTTTTGTATTGATCTTCTAATATTCCTCTTCACTTTATCCTCTCAAAAATTAACGTGAATTTTCTTTTTATACTCCTCTGGAGCTAAGAGAAGTTTTTTTGAGTAAGATAGAGAGAGAGAGAGAAGCGGACTCAGAGGACTCCGCTCCTTTTAGTACTCCATATCCATGTGTTCCATCCCCAACAATGATAGGTAAAACTTCACGTGCTCATGAAGAATAGAGGAGTTGGCAAGTCACGTCACAATAAACAGTAGAACTGGCGCAAGGAGCATGCATGCTCGCTCTCTTGGGCTCCAGCTTTGTTAACTCAGCCCAGCTAGTGCTCGTATACGCTCTTCCAACGTGTCAAATCAATAAAGCTCAGCACACGAGAATTTCCTTTGGTCGACTTCCAAAACTCTTGAAACGTCCCACAATTTCCCACAACAAACTGGTGACTCTGCGGCCTCTGAAAATTTTACAAATTTTTCTTCCTCTACTCCTGTCCACTCCAAGACCATCCAGGAGTCTTCCTGTCACAAAACAAATGGGACAAATGAATCTAGAATTGATGTAAACGTGAAAAAACAAGGAGCAGATCTGAAAAGACAACTATATGAGAAGGTAACCGTAACCCGCTCAGAATCTCCACGCTTAATAGAAGAGCTCCAATGAGATGCCGACCTGTCAAACCCCGACCGGCCCCCTCTTTCCTCTCACACATCCGTTAAGAAGCATCCCCAACCCACCAGCATATTTCGTCGACTTTTTCCCTCGTCTTAAATACTCACCTTTAAAATCACCTTTAATCCTAAAGTCTAGGCATTTTCAACTGCCCTTTTCTATTTCGAAAATTATTTTTAAAATTTATTTGTGCATTTCAACGCGTAGCTGTAATACAACACGTGCTAGTATAACAGCCGGAGGCATACTGGAATATACTAAACTGTCAATAATGTCAATGATGAGAAAAATGTTTCGTAGAACGAAATCCCTTTATGACTGCTTATAGGAAGATGCTAACGCTAATCCAAACACTTTACCATATGTATACTACACATGTTAAATGAAAGTTGTTGGATTTTGAGATGAGGGAAGTGCGTAGAAGCGAATTGTAGTCTTAACGGACTTGTGCTTTCAGGCTTTTGTCCTTCATCTACCCTCGATCGTTCACATCTCTCCAGTCCTTCATATAAACCATGCTATGGAACAAAGTCACACACACAGACACACGTATACATACACCCGGCTACAAACGAGAACCCACCTACCTTTTGGATCTTTTAGCTCTTTTTGCTTTCAACATCAAACTATATAGTTGGATTTTTCTGAAAAAGCACATGGATACATATGCACGCAGGCAGAAGAGAATTTTAGCTTGGATTTTTGTCATCTGTCTGTATACAAAAACCCTATATATACATTTTCTATGTATAGGATTGAACAATGAGTGAGTATAGCTGTATCGGCACATTTATGCACTCGTGAATGTGAAACTTCAATGCACTTTTCGTAAAGTTTCTCTGTGTATATATGTTCATGTATAAGGTTTAGTTGAAGGTTTTTCATACGTGGCTCCCTTTCAGTCAATGCTCGTGACAGGGAACATAGATGTATACATATATCGTTAAATATGCTTTGTAGAACGCACATGTACAGAGTGTATGGGTTCTGGTGTGTGCATGCAATGGTTTTAGTGGGAATGAGATAGAACAGCACATGCTTCCAACGCCACATGCAGCTTTAAAACCCTGTAGAATTTTGTACTTGGTAGAAAACTCCTTGCTCTCTCTCTCTCTTTCTGTGTGCGCTAGTTTGTCCGAGCTTTATGCATGAGCTGAGTAGAGAAAAAGCCTAGCAACAGATAACAATCCTTTTGTATAACAAAGAACTTTAGGTATTGTCTTTTTACCTTTCTTTCGGAGCAATAAAATATTAGATAAATATTACATATTAACATGAAAAACCGGTCATAAATCTACTCACTCTCATATATCTTGTGTGAAATGATACGGGATCTAGTAGATAATTGTGCTTGATCAACTTTTTGGCCTCTACAGAGGATATTTTTCAGCTAAAAAGATAGTTGAGGGAATTACGCATCTATGAGTGAGCGTCCGGGATCCGGTGAGAAAAATTCATTTGCGTGATACCGGTGGTGGAAATACGTGAGTTAAGTAAGAATATTCGACGATTCTCCGATCTCTCTCTCTCTCTCTCTCTTTTACTCACAGCAGGATTCTACATCGACTCTACCCTCATGTCATATTGAACACGAGTTATACAATCGTTTGTATACACACATGGGCTGTAATTAAGGGTCTGAAAACTGATGCACTTTTCTGTCCCCCCTTCTCTAACCGTCAATCCTTCACCTTTGTGAGCAATGGCGAATGCGAATTAATAGGTTGAAATTCCATGGAACTTTTATTTAAATGTAGATATATGAGTAGTTAGCCACACTGTAGGATGTGGATTCCTGTGAGCATTCATGATTTCAGTAATGATTACAGCATTGGGAAGGTACTGGTCATAAATGATGCTTAAGATATCTCCCGCCTATTTTCCCCCAATACCTCAACAAGGTAATAAATATTTTTCAGAGAAAAAGCCGCGCAAATGTTTACTCTTGCTTGGAACCTTTTGGAGCTAGCCGTATGTTGGGACCATTGATGGGAGGACTTAAAAAGTCGTAGTGCAACATTTGCCATTGCTTATTCTGAGCCTCAAGCTTGTATATAAAAGTACATGTATAAAACTGAGGGAGAGTAGCAATCTATATTAACTTCATTGGTCTAAAAGGAGGAGAATGGATATGAGGAATGAGGAACATATATTGGGTCGGATTAATGAGTATGACTGCCTTCCTTGCTCACCCACAAAAAGAGATTCAAGAGGCCGTTTTGTGCGTCCAGCAAATTTTATTTGCTAAAAATACACTGCTCCAATTTTCTCGTAAAATATTACTTTCTAGAACGCATAAATGCATGTGCGCCTCTCAGATGTTTACATAACATGAATAAGTGCTGGCAGTAGTGAGTAGGAAACTCACTACTGCTTTTTAGGAACTTTCCTATCAATAGGCAGATTGCAGCTGCAAAGATATTTGCGGAGAAAGTTGGCAGCAAAAACTGTAATATACAATGCCATTGCAGGTTGTATTCATTTTGTTAAAGATGAATTGTGTTCTTCATAATACAATATACACAAATATGTACCTAGATCTATAGAATTATTCAAGTTCTTTAACTCATATACTCAATTCATTCAACTCACATATTTTGAGAAATAAGCCGCCAAATTATTAAACTATGCAACTGTCAAATGCGAGAGTGATCCGAGCAGTCTTAATTTGAGAACAGAACTTGAATTCGGCCCAGTGACTATACATTTATCTACCCTGAGTTTATGTCCCTGGTGAGTGTAGTGCGGCTGTTGAGAATCCAGCCATATATACGGATGGAAGGAGGCAACACGTTATACGAAGATTTCCTTTGTTGGAAAACTTCCATCACACACAGGAACAATGTAAATACTTTTACAGTGCAATAATAAAATCACAACTCTACATGAGAACCCTCATAAGTCACCATCAGCAAAGGCAGGATTGTAAAAGATACACCAAGTGGTGAAATTCTATAAATTCCAGCGGTTTCCTTACCTAGTCGATGTTTACACTTTCCACTGTTAAAATAGTTCCTATATATTCTATTATAGTGCATAAGTGCATAAAAGCACATGTGGATGCAACTGCTTGTGATTGTTATGAGTGCTATTTGTATTTAAACATACCCTATCAGGAGGATATTAAATATAGCCATATAGCTATAATTCTCGTCAAAAGTCAACACATGTGTATTAGTATTATTTAATTTCCTTCAAACCTATGGCAAAGATGATGAACGGTTAACATTTTATCACTGCGTATAGCTATGTCATGATGTAAATTCAACCATGACTGTGTATGTATACAACTTAAGCATGTGTGCACCTTTGATTTGCCCCTTGCCCTGCATATGCGCACTTTATTACATTTCAACAAGACGTACATAACTCAATGCTGAAACGTGTAAACGATAATTGGGTAGGCATCTATGTGGTACATAAGGAATATTCCAAAAACTGGAGAGTTATCTGTCAAAGTTTAGGTCCGTTTTAATTGATTTTACTTTTGTAATATTAGTATTAGTGGTATGACTACATTTGTCATTGAAATGTGTAGTGCCTTGTTACCTCCAGTCGATAAAGTAGCAACCGACCACGTGCTTTCTACACGGTTTGCTTTAACCATACTTGATAATTTTGACAGTTTGCTTTATCAGACTGGAGTAATATGTTTGGATTAATATGTTGGATATTGGCAAATCCATATGAACAGTTATATATGGCATAAACAGGAAATAAAATGAGCAAGCTTGTTGGCTTGATAATTACATTTTGCGGATTCTATCATGCACGTATCATCAGCATAAATAATTACGATAAGATTTGGAACACAAAAACAATTACCCTTACTGATAGCGGGTGAGTATCCTCCGATAGGTTCGTCCCTTGTATTGTTTATAAGCTGACAATACTGACAAAGGCAAAACCAACATCGGTACAGTTTATGCAAATATGCAGGTGAACATTTGGCAGACGCTTGGCTTACTTGTGTGTAGTATGTACCTATTTGTTTACTCAAATGGATTTCCATGTCAGCTGAGAGTTGGAAACTGCAAATTAATGCACTGCAGTGTGGCAATTTGCGATTTATGCTGTAAAGAATGTTCGCCCCAATAAATTACCATCAGTGGAAAATAGAAGTTTTACTCAACCTCAACAGAACACGCTTATTTTGTTGGCAAAATCTTGAGGACGAAAAGGGATGAGACTAACTGTGATCCGTGATGGAAACATATCACCAACATTAGTTATGAACAGCGAGTATGCCACTTCACCCAAATGACTATTAATTGTTCTTATTTTACAACTTCTTTTAAAAAAATTGTATGACAATAATGGAACCTTTACAAATCGAGAAGTAATAATTTTAATCATGAATAGACCCTGGTGTATGTGTATTTAAAGGTAACTTTAAATACAGGTTAATATTTTAGTTGCTCTTTTTATGTTACCGTTGACATAAAAAATATTTTGGTTTAAGGGTGCCCAGACACAAATCCTTGGACTGTTCCCTGGACATTTACATCTTTCCCCAGAGTCCCTTAAACTGGAGCAACCTGCAATGCACAGGCTGTACAACTTCACTTTTATGCACCTCCTCATGGCTACATAGTACTAGTATGTATATGATTTTTCTTGGCTCCACTAGTAAGCAAAGGAACTGGAGCCTCGAGTTCGGAGGAAATCTACATATACTGCTGGATCGGTAGATTGTATTTTAAGGTTAGCAGAGACAGAAGTGACAACTGTTACATCTGGTAATATGTAAGTTACTGGATGGTTTTGAGAAAGAGAGCAGAGAGAACGATATTGAAAATCTTCCATGAGAACGACATTTCGTCATTAAACTACTTAAAATTTTTATTATACATGAAATATGAGGTAAAAATCATGTGAATATAATTAAATACCTATTTTATTACTGCATGCTAAAAGCCCCTTAACAATTTTCTCTACGAAGATCACACGTATCTTCGCGCATTCATAAAATTCCCACTTAAAAACCTTTGCAGTTTTCAATTGGAAACCGAACCCACAAAGTTAGTCTTCAAAGCCTTATTAATTATTGACAGTTCCAGTAGTTTCTCTCATCTGACATTGAAAACATCATATGCCTTCAAAATACTGTGCCACTGCTGCGGTGTGTTTGCACGTGCTTACCATGCAGATAGTAAATATAATTACTTGTCGACCCCGTATAAGCTTATCATCTGGCCGTTTATAACTTGAAATCGGCAAATACAAAAATAAAAGCAGGTAGAGCCGTATACCTTGCAGGCATGTGAGATAGGGATTACAGTCATTGACGTAAAACTTGTTTTGACATCGGTTTGCTACAATAAGAATAGTTCTCGTTTTCACTATACCAGAAATTATTGCTAGCGTTCAATTTAAACTTCATTATTTCTGTCTTTCTGTTACATGTCTCCGATTCTTGATTCCACAGCCCAAACAAACGAAAGAAACAAAAATAACTTTAAAAAAAACCTTTGTTTGAAAGTCCACAGGGTAAATGCTAAATGATACATTAGATGTAGCCTCCTTTTGATCGTTCATTACTATTTACAGCATGTGGAAACTAAACTTTATTGAAAATTTACAGCTCTTTTATTTAAAAATTTCAAGCGTACAGTTTTATGGATAATTAAAATGACATTAAAAATTACCATGTTACAAAATACAGTCCTATTCCTGCTACTCTTCAACCAAAGTTTAGAGTAAAGAGTATTGAACTTTATATGTTAGACAACCTCCGTTCCGCCATCCTGCACACGTTTACTTACAATGTTTCAACTACGTCACAGAAAAACAACTATTTTCCCAAATTCATCAGTACAACCCAAAGGGTCGTGTCGTATGTTTTTGCACAAAATTATGTGTAAAAATATCGTGTCTACATATGCCCATTCAATAAAAAATTCATACTTCTAAAACAACAAAGTGCAGATCAGTTTGAGTATGGTGAGAAATACTTTGTATGCAAACACATCCAATAAAATTAACATCTATGCTATAGAGGATAATAATTTCTCGAAAGCTTTCTCCCTTTATTTCTGCTCCCAAAACGATTTAATGTAGTATTTGTGATGATATCTATACCTATCGAATTTATAAGTAGTAAGTACTTAAGATTTAGTTTCGTGAGAATCAGGAAACCTTTAAAAAGAGAATCAGGCAAAAGTGCCTTTCCTGTTAATCTTACAGAAGCACATGGACTTTATCGGGCCCGAAACACAGAAGTGAAGCAAAAGGCGGGTTCTCAAACCCTTAAAAATCCGTGGTTTTACGGTACGTAAGTTCTTACTGCCAACAGGAGGGGTCTATGGTATAAATGCACATACACACACCGCAAGCACAATATGTGGTTACCTAACCCATGGTTAATCAATTACTTCTCTTCTCTTTTATGCGTCTTAGGACAAACAATTAAATATGTAGTAAATTGGTTATATTTTAGTAAAATAGCTTTAACTTACGACGTGGATAGATCAAGTTGCTCGGTAAGGTAAGGATCAATTGTCAATGCGAAGGCAAGACCATTTATAAGAATAATTTCTAACTCTGGGGTTTAAAGTTAAGGAGGCACTTGACAATGAGATATTTGCTTTCTATCAAAGGAATAAGCGCTACTTTAATCTGTGTTAAGTCACACGCAGTAGTGGGATTACGATGACTCTGGGATGAGGAGATTCAAGCACTTTACTTTCTTGAAGATGGGAATGCTGTACAAAACTGGAGACTTTGACAGCATTGTTCGCACACAAATCGAACAGGTGAGTCGGCGATTTCGAATGCTTCGGCGCAAAATGCAACGTGGTCGGTAAAAACTATAGTTTTGCTTACATACTGTATGTACTTAATAGAAGAAAAAGTCTTGCAAGAAAAACTAGGCTGGTAAGTTCCTTTTTAATTTTGAGTGGCCGAACTCAAGCAACAACTTACGGGGAGGCAACGTCAGCGGTTTGCTTCCAACTCCACATGGTTTTCCTTGTTAGCTTTTTGGTAGTTGTAAAGTAGTACCTCTGGTCTCATTTTGCAATGATGACGAACCCAATCAAATATTTTTCAAAGGAAATTAATTTAATTTTTTACTTACAATTTAAAGTAAAACAAGACTACTAGTATAGATACAGGAAGACCCAACTAAGTGTATAAAGAGGAATAGTAAAGTCCCATCTCAGTTTATATATTTTTTTCACGTTAAAGCAAATATTATTTTTGCATCATACGTCAAATGCCGTGTAGTGTAAAAATTGTACAACGAGTTTATCTCTAAATCAACAACTTCGCCTTAAACTATTTATACGCGCAATAAGTGCATCAAATCTTATGCAATAAAAATAATCGCTTCGCAATTGTTTAAGCTTATTCGCAAGGGGTGGCGCCAGCTAGCCCCACCTGTCAAGAATCACATGATTTTTGTTTGCCCTTAATCATATTTCGATGGGCAATTTAATATATTATATCTGAAAGTGCCACATTGTTTTCATGAAGTTAATTTTACACGCTTCCCATTTTTAAACAGTACACACTATAGTATTCACATGCACCCCCTTTATTCCAAGATATGTGTACAGCTCCTGTCTGTTACATACAATAACTGAAAAAATCCTTGTTTTTGTGTCAAAAACCGAAGTGCTAGTAATTTTTAGGCGTAAAGTTAGGGCCACTAATCTCCATTGATATTGTTTTCATTTACACAATTTTAATTAATATCTAAACACAATTTGTAAATATTGAGATACATAAACTTTCCCAGCGAGAATATCTATGTACCGTACATAGATATTGACGCTGGGAAAGCAAATAAACGATTTAAAAACGTAAGGGGGAACCTACATGGTAAATATGCTGTAGTAGCAATAACAAATGAATTTAAAAAATGTAGTAGCCCGATGCTAAATGGTTTCACCGGAAACTACTGGTAGTCCGATTTTGACCATTGTATTGTCAAAGACATTGGCAGGTTTAAAAAAAAAGCATATGTACACCCTTTGTTCAAAATTCTTCCATTCCTTCGTTAGGTGGGTTACCTAACGTAGGGACTATAGTTGTACAAACGAGTGAATAGAGTTCACCACCAGGAGCGCTACAACGCCACCCTAGTAAGGATCATTTCGTCGGCTTATAGAGGTAATCAGGCTTGTGTATAGGCTGCAAGCACACAGGGGCTAAATTGACAGTTTTAGTTTAGTTTTCAATGGAACCAAGTTTCTGCCTGTATGTACGAACTCGTATAGCCACAGGAACAGCGGGAGAGAAAATACTATCCTTTCATCGAGTTATGACACTTGGCCGTTACTTACGTCACAGCTTTTACTGGCGACGAGTGGCTGCGTTCAAATTTTTACTCGGCAATCTCGGCATAGCCAATAGTACGTAGCAAAAACTCAGGTAAACTGTGACGTCAAATTGAAAAAGTGTCACAACTCGATAAAGGACAGTAGATTCTTTTGCTCTAGAAAGTTGAAGCGGACTGATTTGGAATTTCCTTACATCCAGCCTTATTTCTTAGTTAGACAAGCACAGGGAGAGCCCACTACGTGGGCGAGCCTAAATCAAGCCCGCTCTGAGTGTGATTTAAGCTAATCAGGAG
>JAQFXU010003719.1:0-15451 GCA_034693705.1 Spatulosminthurus flaviceps
GAGGATTAATTCTCAGCAACAGTTGGGAACCAATCATTCCTAATATTTTAAATTAAATATTCAAATAATTTTATTTTTATTATAATTTTTTGTTTAATAATCAACAACAAGTTAGGATTTTAGCCAGTCACTAGTTAGCCCTGAGGAAGAGTACTGGTTGTATTCGAAAGCTTAGCATAATAAAAGTGATTCAATAAATATCCACGTAGTCCAATTATTTCAACATGGTTGTTAGTATTTTATCATCTTTCATGTGAAAATAGTCTAATTTTGGCCAAAAAAGGAGGAAAACGTGCCTAAAACCCAAAAAATTCTTTAAAATTCTGCCATTATGTAGAGATTTTTGAAAAACCCTGACACTAAAGCGTATATCTTAAACATGGTGAATCTCTGGGGAGGATTTGAGTCTGCCACTGTAGAGGGAATGCCATCTTAGGGGGGACCGCCATACAGAGGATCTACTGTATTTAAAAGATTCAAAACTCACCTTACTTTTCCTACATAAAATAAATTCAATTTTGCCTTGCAAGAAAGTCCCCTCTCATCAAATGTGAGCATCCTCAAAGTTTACCACAATTAAATACAACAAAAACCAATATAGTTCCATTTGTTCGATTTATTTTTAGGAAGAAAATTCTGAAACGAATTGAAGCTCAGTTGGGGTGGATGGAAATGCAGAATGAATTCATGAGTAGAGAAATCTACGATTTCATATCTTCCACAAACACTCAAAATTCACTTTCTTTGATGGAGGTCAAGACTTTGAGGGAAGTTGTAGAGGAAATTCGGTTATAGTGACGGTTAATACGGTTCATGTTAAATCTTTTAATTCAAAATTTATAAATATTGAAAGCTGAGATATAGTTCATAATTAATTGTTTAATTCTAAAATATGGATAAACTAACAAAGCAGTGCAACGTTACATTAGTGGCGTGCTTATATTTTACCGATCTAAAAGCACAGACTCAATTACCTAAAAACCAAAAATAATATTGACACCAAAAACCCAGGGCTTTTGCCTCTGTCTACACTGATGATTAGTCATGAGATTCCCCATATAAGATCTACAAGCACTTATGCATATACACAATGGGATCTCGGATCTACTGCACAAACCGTATGTTCTCAGTACAGTTTGTTTCCAAGCCAAAAAAATTAATAATAATTCCTTTTTTTACAATTCTTTGCAACTTTTAGTGATAAATATTCAATAGAATCGGGAAGTGGATTTTTGCACTTTAGAGGATGTAATGCACATGTCGACTAACTCCGGTAATCATCATCATCCAGAGGATCCAGACCATGAAACATTTAGTAAATAAGATCTGTGTATAATATAAAAAGTTGCATACATAAAGCATGGACATACTACATTGCTGCAGTCACGAATGTGCTGACAAAAGGGTTCAAACACTTCACAATTTTCTCGGAATTTTCCAGGTCAAGTTCATTCACATTTCAAACTCACAAATCAAATGCAGTCACTTGTCTCAATGTGTAATTCATTTATTGTGCATACTGCGACCCATAGGGTTCACCCTTTTCCATATTAGAAGAAGACCATGAACTTTTAAGCGGAATTTCCATATGGACCTACTTCACATTTGTTTACTTTCCTTTTTAAATTCCACAACAAAGACCTTTTCTGTCACATTCAACTTACAGGGACTAGTCTGTCTGAGCGACCCACTGCAATGGGTTATTTATTCTACAGTCCTGGTGTGAGATGAGGAGTAGTAGTGCGGATGCTTAATAGGAAATTTCGCACCAATTTTTCTCCCGATTGTAACACAAATTGTGAGTTGGATTTTCAATCGCTGATATTTTTTAAATGTTTCCATTACCTTTAATTGAATTTTCTTGAAGTTGAATTTTCAAATATTTTTTTCCCAATTTACAGAAGCCATCTTCCAAAATGCGTGGCGGTCGCTCTCGAACGTGCCCGCAATGTCCAGAGTGGTTTTCCACACGTATGTCTTTAACACATCATTTATTTTCACACCGTGGTGAAAAGCCCTTGAGACGTGCCGTTTATGAAAATGAGGGAGAAAAGCCTTACACCACTCCGACGGCAAATGTGACCACAGTGGAAACCATTATAACTGTTACGAACCTTCTGTGGCCTGTGATTTGTATGACTATCATAATAATAATGGTTTTGTTATTGAATACGAAGGTATAGTCATGGATAAGAAAACTTGACATTCTGGAATATTTTTGATCATTGAACGCACTCCAAAAAATGTTCCCCTTCACATAGATTTAGAAATTATTTCATCTGGAACTCAGTGCGAATTATTACATAATGCTCAAGTATAAACATTTCAAATATTATTAGCATGTTCAGCCTCTATTTTGTAATTTTGCCATATATATAATTTGGAGATTAATAATTTTCAGTTATGTTACTGCCACGATATCTTATAGCTATCGTGGTTTATTTAGCTATGGTTTTACAACGCAACCAGGAATAAGTTTCAAAAATTGTACCACCGCACCATTTAATATAAGTTTTTATAAATAAACTTTGCCATTTCTTGGTAGATTCAAATGACTCACTCATTATTCCATCCATGCTTTCAATTCATACCACCAGCCTTGGTACACAAAAAAGCCAGCGGTTCCAATGGCAACCGACCAGTTAGTAAATATTGTACAGTCCTGAAGTACTCCTGACCTAGTGCGGGGTTAGCTCTGGTCCTAGCTCCACCAGTCTTCCGTTTCAGCCACAATGCCTAGTCCATGCTGGCACAATAATTACCGTGTCCATCAATAGACAGTTAGCGCAACTATTTACATATCTCCTGTGTAAAACTTACAGCACTTATAGAACGTATAAACCAAAATGTTACATGTACAAATTTCATCTATACGTCCCACGAGTGCTATAAGTTTTATACCGGAGATACGTAAAAAGTTGCACTAACTGTCTAATGTATGTAATTGGGCAATTCTTGATGCGTAAGATGACATTGGTTCTCGACATGATGTGAGGTCAGATCTGTTATGTATATGGGAGAGGCCCAGCTGCCCTGCAAACCCCAAGTTCTCCGGAGACAGACCGGATGTAGTACTTACTGGAAACTCCGACTTTCTCTGCTTGGATCCACATGCCTTCAGTATGTGTATTCGTATCCCTCCAATTACACAAACACGAAGAAGTTTGTTGTAACGACTCTTCTTCCTCTCAATGCTCCCCAAATAATACTTGTCCCTACAAAGGAAGTCGGAATCCGAAAGAGAAATGTGATCGTGTTGAATATGAATAGCTCGTATGCACCCCAAACAAAGCCGCTATTATTCTCATCCGAGCCGCATTCGACACCGGAGAAGAAAAACCCTGCTGTAGCCTCCCCGTGACAATGGAACAACCGGATTTTCTCGTCTTTCCCAAACTCTTTTTATCCAGCACTATCCATCAAGCTTTGGAACATCGTCAGACAGTCGGACTCCGACTGTCAGAGAGAAGGAGACTGAGAGAGGAACAGAGTACCCAAGTGTTCAAGTTGCGGGCCCCCTAAAAGAACTACAAAACTGGGGACAACAGTTTCTCCAAAAATAAATAATAATTTAGAAGAAATAAAAGAAATTAATTAAAGAAATAAAAATTTCCATCAATTGAGAGTCCCCGCCTTGCTCACAGCATACAAATAAATCACTGGGTAATGCTGCACTCTCCTGGGCCTGTAAATAAGTATGTAGCGATACTATGAAAGTAACGCTAACTTGTGATTCCGGGTAGCAAGAGCTCCACGCGGAAAACCACATTCCGAAGCGGAAATTCTCTCCATACATATTATATTGGTATAATAATACTCCATGTATACATTTCTACCTCTTTGAAAATCTTCACTAAAGCTTTATAGTACAGCGAAATCATCGTCCTCTTCACTTATATGTACGAATAACCTAAGCTGCGAACATGGGTCTCTACTCTCTGCTCTCTCTCTCTCTCTCTCACACACACACACAGCCCGAGAGTCTGAGTTCCCTGGTAGTGATTCCCTCCCGTTGCCTGGTAAAATGTTTTGGCTCGTCTCTTTTTTCCATTCTCTCGGCTATTACTTATTACCCCCATAGCCAGATGTAACTCTCTCTCTCTCTCTAGGTTAGAAAGAGAAGGAGAGAGATAGAATTCACGCAGGGCAGTCGTAGGAAGAACGCCCTTTCTCTCGATGACGCCTTCTCTCTCCCTATACGAATAATTTGCATTCTCCATCCGCAACACCATAACATACACTGTGAGTCTCCTAGACTCGCTAGTTTACTCACATCAGTCTCTCCTATAAGAATAAGCTGAGTGAAAGGAATTTTCTCAATTTTTCCAATCGCTCTTACATTACACACCACAGGGTTTTTTCTCCCCATCAAATCTAAAAATCATCATAATCAATTCCCATTGCCAATTTCCATCATTCAAGATCTTGTATGATCAGTGCAGTGCCTGTGGACACACATGTTGTACTCCTCAAAAGTGAAAGTATTTTTACAATTTCCCAGTTTACATAACAAAAGCTTGCGAGTGCAACATATCATAAGAAAATAACGTCATCTTTGCAAAACCTGAGCATAGCAACTTCGAGCATCACCTTAGATTGAAGAGTGAACTTCAAAAATAGCAATATTGTTTAAGTCCATCTGCACATGTAGGACAAGTCGTGTATTATATGTGTGTCAATGTGAGAGGAAGTACCACTTGAGTTATACAACTCTAATGCCCAAAACATATACTACTTTCATATGCAATACATATCCCTAATTACCCTCCTACTATAAACAGGCAGTATAAGTTGAGTCCTTGAATTTACAAGCCCATTTATAAACATTGAGATGTGACGACTTTGAGTTCTTGCATGTGTTCCACCAATAATTAAACAAGGATTTTTCTCTGGCTTCTCTTAATTATCCCTACCATCTCTCATGTATTAACATTAGCCCAAATATCACTCATCTTTATTCTAATAGGACTTACCCTTAGATTATGGTTCAAGATCGTTCTACATTTTCCAGTGAATACTTCCTCTAGAAGTTCCTGGAACATTTTTTCCCTTGAAAATTTTGCAAACGATTTTCCAAAAACATTTTCCTGAAAAATTTGCCAAACTTTTTCCGAAAAATTACAAGAATTTTCCACTATTTTCCTTACAAGATAAAAAAGTCTTTAGAGACTTCTGGAAAAAGGAAATTGTCCAAGAAACTTTTGGGAGAAAATTTTTTAAGTTATTTTTCGGGTGTGAAAAAAGGCCCGGAAAAAGTGAATTGATTGAAGAAGAATTGATGAAAAAGTTTACGCAGTATTCCGCAGTCCTTGCCTATAACAGTACAACATCTTTTATTGGGCTATATTCTATGGAAACGTGAGTGTATCGATTTTCGACTCAAGTAAATAAATATCCTCGACAACATAATATACAAAAGCAACTATATCCCCCCTTCAAGTTATATGCGATATACTATATATTGGACGGGAAGAAAAGGATATCAAATTTTTGACAGCCTTTTGTATCAATCCTGCATAGCCACAATGGTATGATTTTTAACTCTACTCCATGTCTTTTTATATACATATTTAGTAATCATAAGCTCTAATACCCGCTTATCTACGTGGTCCATTACCAAGTATGTATAGAAATATGTAACGGAGCCAATCATGAAAATTTTAATCCCTTGCATTATATAGGTTTCCTTACAATGTGGTTTTTCTTGATAAGACAAATTCCTTTATTTCATTAAGCTTTGAAAAAATAATATCACCACATTTTCATACAAGCCAAAATCATCTTTACGACCGTCATAAAGCACAAATTAACTGGTCCCATGCTTTCACCCCAATTACTTTTATGCTCCTAACAATTTACGCATACCGACCTCCCATGATAAAGTCATGCTCCCCAAATATTTTCTTCCCCAATTGTATACAGTACAAGATCCAAAAATTTACCATTAAACAAATACTTGCTAATTACATCAAATAGTAAGAATCTTTTATAGCATCTTGAAAGGAAAAACTTTAAGGGGAAAACATTTCTCTGATTTTTTACACAAAATTTTTCCTCCTCAAATTTTCCAACAAACAACTTGGCACTCTGCAATGATCTGACACATCTTAATTCTGAAACAGCCTTGAGAATGGAACGTGACACATTTCTGTCTCCAGAAAATGATATGGGCAAAATTTTACTACCATATAATAAAAAATAATACTAATGAGCTTACACAAGTCCTTTGCCCTTTCAATGTACGTATGTAACTAAATACGGGAAATTTGATGAAACATAAGTGAAAAGCTCTATCAACGTTAAAGGGAAAACAATGTGTCATAATTCCCGTGTCCTGTGCATGTGTCTGTCTTTTGACTTGAGCAATATGACAGATGACACTTTTTTTTCACGTCATTGCGTGATCGACTCCATTGGTTAAAGCTCTACACAGAGTTCATATAATGCAATCCGCTGACACATTATCATTGCGAAAGAAGAAGCAATAATTACGATTAGCATTATCCACTTAATGTATTCTCTCCTTTCACATTCTCTAAAAATGCACCACATTATTATTATGTGTGGATAATAAAATGTACATACAATTTGAGCTTTGAGCTATCAACTTTTATGCTACATAAGCTAAAGGGCATTAGGCTTATTATGTTATGAAGAGGTTGAGAGAAAAACATGGGAAAAAAAGAATGGTCTCAACTTTGAACAAATTGTCCCTGGTTCTTTCGCCTACTACACCATGCTACACGCTCTTACTAATATGTACATACAAAATGTATATATATGCATTGCACACGTGAGTAATATACATGCTTTTGAACCCAAAAGCCATTACCACACCTGAAGACATAGAAAAACTCTCCTATCAGATTTGTCCACAGCTGTTCCTCATAATTGAATTGCTGGAGAACGGCCGATAGGATGAGTGTGACAATAAGATATTGCATTTCACCAACTCAAATACATAGCATTGACTATGCATACAAAGTACATATACAATTCCTTATATATTTCAGTTTATTCAAGTTTATTGACTTAGTCACTATAACCAAAAATCTCCAAGTTCATTTTCCATTAATTCCCATAGTATAATGTCTAATGGAAGCCGAAGGAAGCCTGGTATAAAACATGTGTGGAATTATAAGTATTATAGAAATGGATTTTAGCAATTGGACAAGAGATTAAATTACGTGTATAATACATAAGATACATCCTATGTTGTCCAAGCTATAATATACCACGAGTTAACAAGATGTGACAGGAAATTTCTTATGCCTCTTTTATATTTATCTTTACAGAGGGCAAGCTCAAGCTGTGAAGGAGTATATGGAAAGAGCATCTGTAGACCAGAGAAAAAAAAGTCATCAGATTTGTAATAAAGGAAAAGCAATCATCGTGTGTAATTCGAATCCGCGTCTGTGTGTCTGGGAATGACAGGAAATGTGTACATAGACATTTAGAGCGCTCTGAACTTTATACTCGTGGAACTTTGATCTGTGTTTGTTACGCATAAATCCCAAAACTTATATTTTTTTTATATAAGGAATAATATCATTATAAGAAAAACTCCATATGACTCCGAATTTGTGACAATGAATTTCCCAAAGTTAATTTCCCTTTTGGGCTCAACCACTCTCAACCATGAAGAAAGGGAATTTTGCCGAAATCCTTCTAACTTAAGTCTCAAACTTTCCACAGCCACAGTTTATCAGGTAAGTTTTTAGAGGGATTTTTAATTAACTGAATAAATCTCTAGGCTATATCATACACATTGTAAAGAACCCTTGTTATAGCTACATGTGCTAAAGATGTTAGTGTGGAAATGACGGATAAGACATTTTCCAAGAATTAATGACCTGGAAATGTTGATAAGGGTTAAAATATCGACGCGATGCTATTCTCGAAAATGTATAGCTCCATATATTAACACACTATATATAAATATGTAAATCACATATAAATGCTATGGAAAATAAATCTCACTTTTAGCTATACATACATTTCTATATCTTATATAGGTAATAATATTCCCACGGCAATAACTTTCCCAATTGGATAAACTATTTTTAATAGGCATAGTTTATTGGAACACGCTATAGTATGTGTATTTTCATAGGCAGAAAAATATTTTTATCAAATTCCAATAATAACAAACAATGATTTTTCCAACAAGGTTTATTATCATGAAAATATTATACGTGTCAGTGAACTTCTAGAACTTGGAGCTGCTTTTCCTCTCATATGATATAAATATAAGTCCGCGTGTATTGTAATAATGATAATATTTCCAGTGTGTAACAAGTTGCGAGCACAAACAAGGAAAAGGTTGACCCACGAAAAAGGACTTACCTTGTCCCTTTTGTAGCTTACAGCAGTGTTAGAGTATACATAGCGTGTCCTTCCAAGTAACCTTAGGGATTACTATAACAATCCAGCATTTTCCTATGTATAAGCCCCAGCTTATATACATACTTTTAGTTCCACTAATAGGTTTCTTCTCCGACAGGGAAAATTTTCTGAAGGGTGAATTCCACAAAGGTGTTCCTTGAGATATTTTTTCCTTTGCTATACGTAAGTACATAACACAGAGAACCTATGCTACACTCGGATCACTTATTTTGTGGTATGATTGCGTATGTTGTTTTATGTATGTAAAAAAGATATTATGCTGGACATTTTATATGATAAATTTTTAAAAGGGAGAAAAAGTGCTGGTGGTTTGTGTTGTCCTGGCCTAAAAGTCATGCAGCCAGCCTTGTAGTATGTATGCAACTGACATGAGACTAAAGCTGTCTCTTCTATTTTAAGAGAGTATAGAGACAGAGACTCAAATAATACCAGCCTTATTTTTTTCTCACCATCACTACCATACAGATTAGAACATCTTTGGAGGGAGCCACGTTAAGAATACTTATGAGAGAGAGAGAGAGAGAAAAAAAAGGAACATCTCCCAAGATATATAAATGTAGAGTAGTTACAAAGTAAACACATCTGTGAGTCTATCTCTTTCTGTTTCATTCGGAGCTGAGTTTTTTTAAAGACGTCGTCCCTTCTATTCTCCTGATAATTCCAGTCTTTGTGTATTAAAAACTATTTGTATTTCTTATAGCTCATCTGTACTCTTGAGACTTTCAGTCTTCATTTTATTCTCAATAGACAAACACACATTTAATATTGGGAAACACATGCCTAATCTATAGGTTTTGTTGGGTGAAAAATCAGTGTTAAATTTCTTAAATAAGGATTTTTCTCTTTACTTTTTCCAATAATTGAAATAACCTTTGAGAGCTGCTCATCATTTAAATAACTGTGTAGTTCAAAAGTGTATCATTCTGGAGAGGCTGCATGTACATAAGGAATAAGTATTCAACTAGGAATTTTGTTGACGAGGTTGTTGGATGTTGTAAGAAAAGATATAGAGAAGGAAGAAGAAGAGGAAGAATAACCTTTATGGATTTTTCCTATGCTCTCTTTCCATCAGCACAAGTTCTTCTAACATGAAGTAAATATTTGTCGTAGTCATCGCATATATATTTTCAGTATGCAGTTTAAAGCTGTATAAGGAGTAAAACTTTTCTCTATAGGGAACTGCGAACTGATCTGGAGAGTATAGTATTATTGTGAGATTTTTACTGTGCAGTAGGAATTGACAGGTTGAGGATTATTGAGAGTAAACTTATAATTATTGTTAATGTCATTAGGAGAAACTGTATTACAAAGGTGGTTTGTGGTTAGACTTAATATTGGGTGTAACGTGTAATTAGTGCCGTCGTATCAACGCCGTAATGGCTTACGTGGGATGTTTTGGGTAATATTTGCATATTTTTATTTTTTCCTCGAATTTACAATAATTAATGTATCTCTTAAAATATTCCTTAATTGTGAGGTTGTGACACATTGAAAATTTGTGCTAAAGAACGTTGTTGGGGTAGTGTACTACGTATGTACTAACTTACATAAGTATTACACAGCGCTACGGAAATAAGATTTTAATATTTAGGGTTGTTATGCTTTGTACTCCTTTTGTTTCGTCCACAGGTGAAACAATAACAGTTTTAATTTAATTTGTCAACTGAAAAACATTATACAACAGAAAAACATAAACTTGAAATACTACTAAAATATGTGAAAGTTGGAAGTTTTGATAGGTGCTTTGTCTTGTGTGTTAAAGTTTTCGCCTTTTTTGTTTGTTTTTTTAAAGGAATTTTGTAAACACATTTGTTATTGCCTGCAATGGTGTTTACAAATTTTGTCTATTATGGGGATACAAAAGGGAATTAATTTATTTATTGTGTATTAAACTGGTTTGATTTATTATACCTTCCTTCATTCCATGCAGAAATAGAGCAAGAATTTTTTATTGATCTCCATTACTTACTTTGGTACACAAACATTGTGTAAATTTGTTATTGTTTTTTATGGACATTAATAATGGTATTGTTGTTTTAATTTTAAAACAAAGTTTCTAGGGGAAAAAAATTAAAAATATATGAGTCATAATTTTTACAAAATTGAATGATTCATTGAGTATGATTTGAAGTAATAATAATTACTATTATTTATTCCAGCTATGGAGAGTGAGCCATTGGTGAACACAAATACTCGCACCATGAATTACAACTCCGAGGATGGATCTTCCATCCTAAATAAAGCCAATGATGTTGAAGACTCTGTCATCCAGAGTGACCGCATTGCCCCAGAAGCTATAACTAAAGCGGATTATACTCTCTTGGAGAGATTCCATGAAGATGCCCTGCAACAGGTCACGCTCTTGAATTAATTACCCATACACCAACTTTTAATTAAATGTAAACAAAGACGGGAAGCCAAATTAATTATAGATCTTGTAATTAAAACCCTTTTTTTAAAATTCAATGGCATACAGGTCGGTCATGGAAAGATCCAATGGATTTTATTCATGGTATGTGGACTGGTGATGGCTGCGGATCTATCCGAATTACTCGCAGTTATCATGTCTGCAAAAAGTGCTCAATATGAATTCTGTGTTGATGACACGCAAAAAAGTTGGCTGGGTGAGAAGAATATTTAATTACTTTACTTACTTACTGCTTGCCTAAATTAATTTTCCAGGCTCCTAATTATTTATGTATATGAAGTGACTAAGTAAGGAGTGGAGTAGAGAAGCTAATCAATATAATTAATTATTGAACATTAATCTTTTCAGTTGGAGCCACTTTAATGGGAATGGGTGTTGGTGCAATATTTTGGGGCTTCGGTGAGAATCATACTTGCTTTTTTCATCAAATATTCCTACCACTCTTAATTACCCTAATTTAAGAGAGAGACAGAGCGCGCTACTTTAATTATTCAAAGCCGGAACTATTGCAATCACAAGTAGCAATTTATCGTTGGTTTGGAGATGAGAGAGTGGAAATTAAGGATCTCCGATCTCCCATGAGACGGGTCCGATGCGGAATCTTTTTATAATTAGACCAAAAATTCCCGTTCTACCTTATCAAGTTCATTTGTATAGCCGACTCATTGTCAGTTTTTGTATTTCTTGGATAAAGTGTATGAACGTGGAATATGTTCTTGCGAGTGAGATCTTTTTTTGGAGATGTAATTGGGAGTTTCGGAGTGAGAGGCTGTAGCGATTATTCCAGCTCGTTGGACCCTCGCTTCCCGTTTCGACGTCATTATAAAAGTCTTTATCTTATCCGGAGGAACGCGAAGGGAATTTAACCGGAAGAATGAGTAATAGAAAAAGTTTGGGTATTAATTAAATGTACATGTTTTTTTATTATAGTTGGGGATCGAGTTGGTCGTCGACGAGCTCTCATTTACTGTCTCGGAGTAGGCTCGATGTTTGGAGGAGCCAGTGTTATAATGCCAACTGAGGGAACCTTCATTACTGCGAGGATCTTCAGTGGTGTTGGGTTCGTTATTTTTGATTGCATTATAGTTACTTTAGTGTATGTAGATCTTAGAGAAGAAACGTATGGTTTTTTTGATGCTCAAGAGTAATTTGAAAATTGGGAGTAGCATTGAACTAGAGAAATAATTGAAGCGAGTTAATTTTTCTTTCGTATGGTCGTTGATCTAATGGGTTTTTAGAGGAGATGGGGAAGTTTGTAGTGGGAAAGGTTATGGGTGGGTTGATGATATAATGGAATATATTTTCCTTTTAGACTTGGTGGCTGCCTACCTCTAGCTGTGACCTATTTTGCGGAATTCATTCAAGAGAAGAGGAGACGTTTGGCAATATCTCTGTTATTTCTCTTTTGGCCTGTTGGAGCGGGGCTAACTCTCCTGTCGACATGGTTCATCCTGCCAGAGAATGGTAAATGAATGTATTATTTAGTTTGTATTTACTTAAGAAGTCTCTATGTGTATGAAAGATTTATAATGGGAGGTTTTCATGTTGAAGGATTCCATTTGAGTGAGGAACTAAAAGAGCATTTCAGTGCTTGGAGAAGACTCCTCTTAGCAGCTGCTGCTCCAACTCTAGTATCATTGGTAGCTCTCATATTTATGCCAGAAGCACCACTGACCTCGATGAAGAATGGACGGGATGCGGAGGCTCTCAAGGTGTACAAAGTAAGGGATGGATATTTTTGACATTAGTAATAAAGTATGAGATTTGTGATAGAGTTGAAGAGAAGAATGGGATTTGAGCGAGGTCGTCTGTGAGACAGGCTTGCTCTGGGAATTGAACTTGATTTTTTGTTGGATTCTGTGAGTCTTTTTCTAGAAGTTTGGACGAGTTGTATTAGTTTGTTTGCCTCGTGGAGATTTTAGTGTTTAGAAGTATTTCAACATCATTTTCTATACAAGCAGAGATTGATGAGGTTTAAAAGTGTAAAGAGTTTTTTATCGGTGTGGATGTTTTAGTTTGTTTGATGTTGTTTACTTACTCTGGGTTATTGTAGAAATGATTTAATTTATCTTTGCTATTTTATTTTGTAATCAACAGCGAATTCACAAATGTAACCGAGGCAGTCGAGCAACATTCTGCTTTTCGGAGATGGAAATCCCAGCAATACAGCCCGGACCCTTTACTTCTCCGAATAACGTCCTTGGTGATCTCAGTAGAGCTCTAGAAACGGTACGACTTTGTACTAAAAGCCCGATATATTTACTAGACAGCAGATAGCAATTTGGGATGATTTATTGTGAACATTAATGAAAATGTATTTTCGTGTTGCAGTTCTGGGCATCATTTTTGACCTTGTGGACTGAAAACCGTCGGAAGCTCACGTTGAGGTTGACCTTCATTTGGTTTTTTGCTTCAATGGGGTACGTTTAAATTATTTATTTATTTATTTGTGCAAGCGAATGTCGGGCAGATACTGGTACGTCGTTGAGGTTGTTGTGATTACAACATTTGAGTTTTTTATTATGTGATATTTACAGATCCGGAGCATTGAGCTCCTGGGCACTGTCCCAACAAGCAACTCTAAGAGACTGGACATTTGATAATAAGGCCAAATTCATTGAAAATGAAAGCTTCAATCATTCCAATATCAGCACTGATTTGGTAAATGTTCGTTATCAATTCAGTCAGTTTGAGGATGTTTCAATTGAGGATGTGGTAAGTCAAGTAAAATCTTATAAAACTGTCATGAATGATTAATAATGTTCTAAAAATGGTTCCTTTATGTGTGTGCCAATAAGTGCATTGTGTACAAAAGGAAGTAATGGAATGTAAAAATTGGGGTGATTGCCAGAGCTATAAGTTTTTTTCCTCTTCCAGATGATGAATCATGTCAAGTTTGAAAATTGCACGTTCCGTGAAGTGAATTTCATGAACGTGAAGGCTTCTTACGTTCTTTTTATCCATTCCGAGCTGACTGACTGTTTTTTCTTGAACACGGACTTGGGTCGATCCAACTTCCAAAACTGTCACTTGGAAAACATTACTTATGCAGGTAAGATGGGAATAATACGTGATGAGAATGTATGTGAGTAGTTACCGATTTAATGTGATCAGCTGAATAGGATTATATGGAAGAATGAATTGAAATTTATTTGCCATAAAATCCTTGGCCCCTTGGAAATGTTAGTTCAATTTGGATTTATTTTTCAGGGTTAAATCCTACGTGTCATCTTATTCCAGACTTCAATATGCAGCTTTCAAGGTATGAGGAACCTTTAGGAAGGAGAAAAATACTTTAGGTTAAAATGTGAAGCGTGCGGGAAGCAAATGTAAATGAAAAATGCATGATATTTTCTTGTGGTGGTAATCGTAGTGACATGATCGACTCGGGTCTACCCGTGCTAGGAATATTTTTTGGAACTCTTTTGGCCGCAATCCTAATGACGATGTTCTCACGCTCAATTCTGACTGTGATCGTGTTGTTCATTGCGACGCTGGTTAGCATTGGTCTGACAATCTGGCCTATGGATGAGACTTGGACGTTGGTTGGGCACACAGTGAGCAATGCCATGATTGCAGCCATGTGGAGCGCTCTAGTCACTACTTACGATAAATATCCCTTTTGGACGAGGTTTGTCATTTCATTGATTTATATTTATATTTAATGTATTAATTTAAATGAGATGTTATTCTAGAGCAATCGTGCGTTGATTTTCAAGGTACCCGAAATTATATTCGAGGAAAATTGTTCCAGTGCTCCGAAAAATATGCAGAACTTCAGAATCAGTCGGATGAACCAAACTTTACAAATTACATTTTTAATCATATTTTGCAAATATTTGGTCACAGCGTTTGACATTTTTGACAAATTGGTCCCAAGTTTGGTCACATCGAGCTAATAAACTTTGAACGAATTACTCAAACGTCCGTCAAAATTTCAGTCTCGTTAGTAATTTAGTCAATCTACTTGTTACATTGGTCGAAAATTTGTAACCGCTGATAAAATTTCGGTGCCATTGGTAGGTAGAGCTGCGTTCGGGGGAAGTAATTTTAAAACTTGACCATGAAACCTCAAGTAAATATTTCCTTCAACCTGAACTTGACATTTCGGTTCAAGTACTTTTATTTCAAGTCCAAGTTCGTGTTTTCAAGTATTTCACACTGGACCTGAACTTGAATGTCAAGTTTCGGATTCAAGTAAACAGATGTGACTTGAACATGACTTGAACTTGTACAAAATTCCTATTTCAGTATAAAAGGCGTAATTTTAGCTAAAAAAGAAACTTCAATTTGACAACGCCCGTCACTTTTATTGACTTGAACTTAACTATGAAATTTTCTTCAAGCAATATTTCCAACTTGAACGCGAACTTGACTTGAGTATAGATAAAACTTGAACATGACCCGAAAAGCTAAAGTACACTTTTGGAGTTACTTGAACTTGACCCGAACTTGAGCTTGAAAAGCGCCAGTTCTACTTGAACTTGATCGCAGTAAGCTTAATTTCGGGCAGATTTGTCATATTATTTCTGGTAAAGACTCTGAAATGATTTTGAAAGTTAATCTGAATAATTTGTTTGAATTTTAGGGGTGGAGCACTTGGATTTTGCTGTGCTG
>JAQFXU010003720.1:0-15446 GCA_034693705.1 Spatulosminthurus flaviceps
AGGTACTTATATTAGTAGCGGAGTGAGTTGGAAAGGACCTCTTGTTCTCGTATAAGTTATAAAGTCTTAGCGGATATTGTGTGTGTGTGTGTGGGTGCTTCTGCATAAGAAATACATAGATCTTGTCGTCTTCACCCTGGTCTAATGATTATTTATGTGTGTAAAAGTTGTACAAGTAAAAGTTGTTGGGTGATTCCATACTTGAAGAAAATCTGTGCCATGAGAAATCCAATAAATTAGACTTAGCTTCTTCACCCTGTAATGAATAACGATGGCTTCCTTTCAAACATTTTCAGCTGCTCTCTCAAATTCTTTCTGAGTAGCTACCCCTTCGGATGTCTTAGCCTTTGGAGAGACGTGTTTGTCTGTCTTGAGTGTCTGTCTCTGTGTGTGGGGCTACATTCAACCTTTCTTATTTTGTTTTCCTTCTCATAGGCCTTATCTTTCATCCTCTCAGAAGTCAGTTGTTTGTCCCACTGACCGCTTTACTATATACAGGATGCATGTATGCTTTTTCTTATTAAATATAAAATTTTACAAAATATGTTTTTCACACACATTTTTCACACTCAAGGGCAAATTTTGCACAGTTTACAATTTTTGTATCAAAATAGAGTTCTAATGAGCCAATGTAATAGATTTTAGCTTAACTAACATTGCCAATATGCGAGTTATTACAACATGAACGATGATACAAGTTTACATATATTTTTTGCCTGTAGTTTTTGCATGACTATCGCTTCCTCGAACGGTCCAATAAACACTTTTTGCTTTTGATAAAGGTTAAATTCATTGGATAGTTGGGAAATGTTCAAAGCTCTCATATATTGAGTGAGAAAATTAAGGAATGCCAATAATAAAATTTTTTCTCATAGGATTTGTAGTTTGTAGTATAGTTTTGTTAATGTGCAATTTAGTCATTGACAAGAACTGAGACGTAATAATTGGGCAATGAATTTCCATATAGGAGTAGTAAAAAGGAGGATTGAGCGCATTGTATGGTACTGGATGCGTGTATGTACTCGGGGCAAATGCGTAGCAGTTGATTAATTTGGTTAAAATGTGTTTCTCTGACTGTGAAAACAATTGAGAGTAAGAGAAGCGTGTCGTCTGTGACATTCTCCTTTTGTCACTTTAACCACATCATCAGACAAGCGGAATCACTGGAGGCGAGGGAAAATAACTTTGTGCGTACACACGCTTCCTTCCCTATCCCATTACATTGGAATACATATCTCCCCTCGAATCTACTATGTACTACTTACTACATAGATCTATGAATGCAAAACCTTGTGAAATGACGTTCAGGGACCTTTACTCAAGATTTAAACCATGTAATGGCAAGATAAATGTCTTTCCACAAAACCATAGAACTTGAGAATATGTGTGGGGCTCTTTCATAGATGCGTACATGTGTATATTCGCTTGATGTAATTACCTTTATGGGTTTGTAGACTCGTTGATCCTCCTCCTTTTTCTCCTTATATTTTTCCACCATGTAAAATTCTACGTAGCTCTCTTATTTTCTATAGAGGAAATTTATGTTGCTTTCATGTAGAAATAGGATCAAGGGGAATAGAGCGAGAGAGAGAGAGAGAGAGAGAGAGAGGAAAAGTTGATAGGACGAAATTATGGCTACCAGCAATGTTCTAGATTTTGTTCACGGTTTGATGCATGGCTTTCGTTAGAGAAAGAGGAGCTTTCCCCTGATATTGTTAGTATTATCATTGTAATGATGAAACTATGTTAGAAAACCACTAAACAAACCACAAAGGAGTTTCTGGGTCGTGTCAATCTGCCGAAATCAAAACATTTTTACTCTTTTCCGTGACTTTCCTTCAAAAGTTTCTTGATTTGTGGTTGAGAGTAGAGAGAGAGGGAGAAATTTTGCGAGAAGACTTGTCTCTCTCTCTCTCTCTGCTAATGATTTTTTTAGGGAAAGAAAATCGTTAAATACATATATGATTGCGTGGGTAGAGTCTCTCTGTGGGTTTAAATTCCAAAAAGGAAAGGTACACTCGAAGTCAAGTGTTGTTTTGTGGGATTGTGTATTATGGAGAAAAAGGAAGGAATAATTAATTGCAAGTGGCAAGTGGTGCGTAGGGAGATTTTTTAAAAAAGTCAGGATCATTAGTGAGAACGTGCTCCTAAAATACTCAGCATATAGATTTTTAAATGTTTTTCTATTATAGTGTGGTGTGTGTGCTAGGATGTTATAATCAAGATATTATATCGAGCTCAAAATATAGGAGGATTTCTAGATTTTTTTGCACATTACACACATCTGGTTCGTTGTGGGGGGAAGAGACTATTTTCTACGAGTCTCTCTCCTCTCCCTCTCCTCAATTCTTGCCTAGGAAATGGGTAATCAAAATGTGCCATAATATTATCATAGATAAATATACGGGCAATGCTTGAATGACTTTCTCCCTTAATAGACAACTTCCATGGTTTCTCTTATTCCTGAATATATCAACCATGTTAGAATTTTGTCTGACTGTATAAAATTACTCCTCTTCCTTCGTCCTATATGATAACTGTACTTGAAGTATATTTTTCCTTATGCTTTCTCCATTACTTTCTCCCCCTGATTCTCCCAATGCATGTTGGATTGTCTTGAGGAAAGGAAAGGAGCGAGCCAATCCACTGTCATAAACTGAGGAGAAAATCACTGTTAGTTGGGGAATCTTGGCTCATTTTGAATTTCAACACATTTCCTAAGCAGACTTTCACTCAACTATGTATATGTACATGGAAGTGCCCCGTGCACTAAAAACACGTATACGTTTCTATTATTTCTACCTATAGGCTTACATATTTACTTAGCAAGGATTTATATACATGGAAATTTAATTACACAGATGATTTCCCAATGATTTTCTTATATGTAGCAAAATACAGGAGAAAAATACATTTGGAGTGGGTGGATTTATTTATTTAAAATTAGACACAAGCTCAGCTTGGAGAGAGAAAGTATTTTCAGATATTTACTTTCCCCTGCCGCATCAGATTTCTACATTATTCTCAAATGTAACATTTTGTGACATATTTTATCTGTTGAACAGATTCCCTAGTCACAGACGCCATTTTTACAGATGCTGGTTCCTCTTTCTTTTATGAAGTCGAGGTACAGAGAAAGTGAAAGTAGAGAAAGTACGTCACGGATTTTCAAGTGAAAGTTTAGGGGAAAGCGAAGGGCTCCACGTGTCTGGAGCGGAACATGCATGCGTCTATGCAAAGGATGGTACATAGTTGGGGACGCACTAGCCGCTTCCGTCCGATATGTTGAGAAAGAGATTAAAAACACATTTAGACCAAACGGACCCGCTAAATGGCACCCCACGCTTGCTGTGTCTCCTCTTGTAGCAAATGCGTCCGTATGTACAGGGAAAAGAGATGCTTTACGCAAGTATAATAAATGATTCACGTACCTGTCTAAATAGTAAGGGTTTCTCTCTCACAAAGTAAAATGTACAGGCTGTGTTTGTTCTGATTCTCTAAGTATTTTGGTAGATTCTACTTATACTCTCGCCCCCATCATCCTAACTAAACGGAGCTTTAAAAGGGAAAGCAACTTTGAGGGTATGGACGGACCCGTGGATCCTCTTTTTTTCCGTAATACCTTGAAAGAATGGGAAAGAATCCAGCTTATTTTCATATAGCTACAATATACATACACATATATACATTTATATACATATGGGAGTGAAAGGATGGGCTATAAAATCCGGAATTCTCGAGGTTACAAACCAAGGAATGTTGCGAGTGTATGTGAGGTTCAAGGCTATTTGAAATCCCAATACTATTCTATTGAACAGGTTTCTTTCATATAGAAAAGGTTCTCATGTGACTATTGGAGAAAGTACGGAGAAAGTGAGGAGCACACGTTTCTCCTCACGACACCCAACATTTCCCTTCCACCGTCAACTCTTCTTCTTTTTCTTTCTCTCAAGTTTTTTTTTTCTCTCTCTCTCTTTCACTTTGGCAATCAGCACTCTCTGATCGATTTGGAGCTTGTACGTATGTGTGTATCTCAGTGTGTATTGAGATACGGAAAAGAACAAGGGTGATATAAACTGGAGTTATCCCTTGAAGAAAAAAAAAGTTTGGATGAAAAAGAAAAACTTTCTCAGTTGCCTTGTTAGTGACCAACACCAGGTGGTTGTTCAACTTGGGCTTTTATGGCTGTTGCAGTGGTTTCCGGACTTTACAACAATTCTCTTTTTCCTCAACCAACAACAACACTAGAGAGGAAAGTGAATTGAGCCGTTCAATCTGTGTATGTACACATGCGAGGGATTTTTTTCCAACAAATATACACAATTTTAATTAAAACATTCAATGCTTCTTTCCTTTTGTTTTTTTCTGGGGAAAACTTCTCAAATTTTATTTTATTAATAAGGGGAGTTTCCTATAGTCTCTCTCCATACAAATGTTGCTGTATTTTAATGGTATCTTTTTCTTATCAAGAGTTTTCAGAGTGAGAGTGTAGGATTTTGTGGAAATTAGCTATATAATTCCCATCTTCTAACTTTATCATGACTTCGAGGATAGAAGAAAGAAAAGATCTCCTTTTGCAATGGAACACGTGTCTATAGGGAGGAATCTGTAGTGTCATGGTAATGTAAAAGACGGTAAAGTTTCGGGAAATGTTTCCCCCTTTCACAAGGTTAATATTTGAGACGTTCTTTAAATTAAGCACGGAGACTCATGATTGTGGGTAATTGAGGGGAAGAAAGTTTCAAATCCCTTCCATTTCTATAGCTACATTATAGCAACCGAGCCAGGCTCATACGCGGATGGTGAAGATCTAGTAAAGTAATGTTTGGTAAAATTTTCGTAAAAACCGGTCATTGTGAGGGAAAATGTAGGATTTATTAAAGGATTTTCCCTATTAAAATACTTTTTAAAGGCGTCATTCTCTTATTGAAAAATGAAAACATTTTGGGAAATGATTGAGTGACTGAGTGATGGCTAAAACGTAAGGAGGGAACGTGAGTTTAACGTACTTGAGAAAAAATGGCATGTAAGGAAATAGGAAAAGTACTTTTTTTTAGAGGGGAAAAAACCATGCCAGGGAGAAAGTGGTGACTGAAATGAATGTAGGAGTTTAAATGCACGGATATATGAGAGGACGGAGGCGTATATTAAGTGTAATAGAAGCACCCAATATTTTCGGACGCTTTCATTCCCACTTGTTCTTGTCCTAGGGAAAACCCTTGGAAGAAGTACATATATAGCTATATAAATATACGTGTGTATTTCGCAAGTAGTATAACTTGATAAAACTTGGAAAGGGCAACTCAACCCTGGGTGACGTTTAGCAAAAGGAACTCAAGGAAGTGTAGACTCTCGTAAAAGTAAGGATATAGGAAAAGGAGGGAGCACTCATCCATCCCATAGGTAAAAATGGGATTTTGCTCAGCTAGAAATGATAAATGGCTCTAGGTAATTCCACTCGCACCAGCTGCAACAGCAACAACCCAACAAAATGAAAGAGAGTCAGGGAAGTGGAAGGAGAAAAGGAAGAGGAGAGAGTCTCAACACAACAAATGCCCCTCAACACTACATCTTTTCTCATTCAACTTTTCCCTCACATACTCTTTTTAACTTTTTCAAACTATCCCGCTATCCCCTCTCTCTCTCTTATCCTAAAGAGAAAAGAACCAGTTAAGGAAAAATTTTTAAGACTTTTTTTTAACATCCAAAATGAGCCCCTTTTACTCCATTTTCTAAACTCTCGTTTTTCCTCCTTACGTCTATTTTTTTTTCAAATTGAAATGTCTCTCCACTAAATGGAACGTTCAGGTTAAAAATTGCTAAAAAAATTTCCTTTCTTTCTCTATACACGATATATTACATATTTGGAGGCATGTGCTTCCTCTTCGCCACATGTGCTCACAACATGATATTTTCCTATAACACTTTCACTATAATTACATGTATGGAATTTCTATTGGAAATCCAATGAACACATTTTATGTCTCCACTCAGCTACTATCAGCTCTACTCACCTTCTAAATACTCAGACTTTCTCACACATGTGTGTTTTTCTCAAATGTTATGTTTACATTTAATTACTTGTCTGAGGCCAGTGTACATAGCTGTAGAGCTGGGAGGAATATTATTTAGCTATTATGAGGGGAAGAATAGGAAGATGAGGAGGAGGAGGAGGAGGAGGAAAAGTAGAGTTTTTTTCTCTTCTCTGTGCATTCAATTACATGCCATTCTATTTGCGGAATGCTTCTACTTCTTCCCCTTCTCCCTTGGAATTCTCAGAGAGCCATGAAATTTTTGCAAAGCTTCTCTCTTTTTTTATGGTTGTCGTCTCGTCAAGCTTAACTCTACTCTGGCCTCTCTCTCTCTCTCTCTCTCTCTCTCTCCTCTATCTCTGTCTTGGTTGTCGGGGATGTATGAGAAAAAGCTATTGATTAATGGTGAAGCCTTCATATAGTGACGTGACTCCAGACGTGTATTACATTGTTGTAGAAAACTTTTCCTTCTCAACTCTCTTTTTCCTATTCCCTTCTTCTATTTAGTATGAAGCTCCCACATAGTACTCTCGGGTTCAAGCATTTGCCGAGGCCCTGGCATTAGCTACTAATAATGTGCAATAAAACCGCAATAAGTACGGAGATGAGGGATGATTGCGAATGTGTATTCTATTTAGTCTCTACTTTTTATATGTACAAAATGTGTGTATATCTTCCTAATATGTTTATTCGGGATTTATAGACACTATCCCTTCTTTCCTCCATCAAAAAGGATGATAGGGAAGGAAAAAAAATATTACAACATTCTCATTCACCACACATGCAGACTCAAATATACACACACATGCCACCACAAAACGTCCAAACTTGTACAAACATTTGGTTCTCACATAGAAGGAGAGAGCGATGCTAAAAAGAAAGATATACGCGAATCACATGAAAAACATTCATGATATTTTTTTTAAAGTTTTCCTCTCTCTATTGCTTTACATGCCTTTAGAGAGGATCTATAAAGGAAAATCCACTCTTTTTTTTCTTTTTTACTATTACGATCTGCCAAAAGACTGGATGATGTTGGGAATGGTGAAAATATTTATGGTGTCTAGTAGTGGAAGGCAGGAGTCGTAGAAGTAGTGGATAAACATTCAACGTGATCATCATCAAGAATACCTTTGATTCTTTATGAGTCTTTTGCAGGCTGTCCTATGTATATGAAACATTATTTATTAAGTCCACACCATATATTTTCAAAGTTGTGAGTAATTACTTGTGTCATAAAAAAATTTAGTTTCTATAACCTCCTTTTAAAAAATAGCACATATAGGAAAAATATTTTTAGAAAAAATAAAGTTGGTGAATATAAATAAAGTTTTGTTTTAAAAAAAATCCTAGGAAATTTAATTATTCGTAAATGAAAAGGAACTCAGTGTGGAAGTCAATGTGATTTTATCATGGGCGTTGACAAGTATAAAAGATTCTAATGACTTAATCCTTGGATTGAAAGATATGAAGTGAATTGGATTCACCTTGTAGGATTCTAGCTCTTACGTATAGTACAACATGGAAATCATATAGGAAGAGTGGAGTTTTAAGAAGTAAAGAGAGAAATTTATGAGATGGAATAGACGATTAGGAAGAGCTTTAAAAATACACTGGGAATCTCTAAAAATAGGAGCTGGAGAAGAAGAGGAAATTTAGAGGAGGAAGAGGAGGAGATATGGAGAGGAGTAGTGAAAGAAGTCAATGTCTAATATTTCCTGTTCATCTTTGACTTTACATTCACGTTCAACCTTTTCCCTCTTCTTCACTATGGTTTGTAGTCACTCTGGTATTTTTTGCTTGTTGTGTTCCTCTCCTCTGCCTCTCTTTCTTTTTCTTCTTCTAAAAACTCTGAGTGCACTGGTAAGGTTCCAATTGCCAGTAAAACTGTCTTTTCCAATGGTAGGTAAAGTTGTTATAGCAAGTTTTTTTTCAAGTTCCTACTATAGTATGCTATGTAAGTTAAAAGGGATTGCGTATGCAAACAAACTATGTAATACTCTCAAGTTCTTCTGTTGAGACAGGGCGGATGAATAGGAACAAGTACATTACAAATGCTGGGCTATACTATATTCCATGGAGTCTAACCAAAAGTGACTGCTTTACTACTACAAAGGAATACCTTAACTATAGAGGCCTATACTTACAAGAGGGACTGCGTCATGTACAATTGGAAGTACTAGAGAGTAGTGAAAAAAACTACGTGCTAGACGTGAGTAGGTACGTATAAATTGTATGTGTAGATTTGTGTAGAAAATAGAAGATGCGTATCACGCACTTCCACTTTTTTTCTCTATCATTTTTTTTGTAGAGTGCACACACACAACAGAGAGTAAGTTTTCAAAGAGAGACAAGTTTTAAGTTTGGCAAACTTTTCTCACCAGAGAGTGAGTGAGAGAGAGAGAGAGAGAGAGAGGAGAGAGAGAGAGGATATAGGCTAAAGAGGTGCCATGTAAGTTGATGGGATAACTGGCTCTGGAGAGGAGGAGGCTAGAGGAGATGATGGTACAATTTGAGATAGGGTTTTATGGAAAATTCGCTTCGGATTCAGTTGTCTCGAGATTAGTGGAGGAGATAGGAGAAGTAATGTGGATGGCATATGGGAAGTATGGAGAGTATGAGGAAAGAGAGAGAGAGAGAGAGAGTTGTAAGGATGATGGGACGAGGAGTGGAAGTAGAGTAATAAAATAAGTCCAGGTTGTTTTCACAATTTGAATATTTCACACTCTGATTTATACCTTCCAATCTTGCTGTCAAAAAGGAAGCAATTACCCGTGTTAGAAAGTCTCTCTCTCTCTCTCACTCTCTTCCACCAAAGAACCAAAGCTCTTCCGCTCTTCCTGTATATACGTATGAAAGAGCATGTGCTATATAATAGTGCTGACAAGAAATGTGCTCCTTTTACATATGTCCTCCTGTGATTTCTTATGGGAACCCATGTATTTCTCAAGAGGTTCCTATCTCTCACATTTTAATGTTGGACTTCTTTTCAAATGAGAGAGAGAGAGAGAGGAAAAAGTCGAAGGGATATTAAAATCTCTGACATTACTGGAGAGGGTCCTAAAATTATATTCAAACTTGCTTTATGCACACTAGTTGCGCATTTGCTTTCCATAAAGTACTTTTATTATACATATATATTTATATATATAGCTTTTAGTATTGCTAAAATCCGGACTTTTCTTCTTATTAATTCCTTGACCTATTTCCATTCTCCCGGAGAAATCTCTCAGCTTATGAATGCACAATTGTTTTGAACATTTTCTCTCTGATGAATTAATTAAATCTCGAGAAAAATATTTTCTCATTTTTTAGCATCCCATAAAAATTAATGTGTGTGCCAAATGGGAGTTTTTTTTGTATATATGTAATGTGTAGTTCTTATGGTTCTTTTGACAGGGAAAAAACCATTCGCAGAAAATCATTTCTTGCAATTCAAGCTGTACGCGAAGACTTGAAGTATTCCACGTTTATTGGGTATAGATCTCTTATGTCTACCTGACGTTGTAGAGAAACTATAGTTATTGGCTGTGAGGAAAATTGCATGTCATTTCTAGATTTACCCACTGATGATGACGTAAACCTTGTACGCCTTCAGCTTGCCCGTCCCTTCCAGTATAGACAAGCTCAAGGATAGAAAAATTAACCCTTTTACATGACATAATTTGCTCTTTTTATGGTTTCACAACTATGAGTCTCCGAATAGCTTTTCCTACGCATAAAAAAGAGAAAAAAGGAGTCATTTCTTGAAATATTTGCAGACGTAGAAAACATGGGATTTCCTACGAAAACTATACCCAATATATTTAATGCATAATTTTGACGGCTGCTGCTGTGAAACAAAAGCTCTTTCTATGGGTAGAGATAGGATAGGTTCTCTCGTTCTGAAAAGAGGGAAAACTGTTGGAATGTAAAACCACTTGGAAATGTAAACCCAAGGATTAAATGGCTCTTTACTTGGGAAAGATATGAGTGTTGTTATGAGTACTAATGTGGCCGTAGATGCCAATGGAAGTTGCCACGTAAAAATGGAGGGGAGCAGTAAATAAATTTGATTACGGAGCTCATTGCTTATTTTGGTGGCCCATTTAATATTTTACGGGCTAGAAGTGTCCATTAAAATACTTGTCTCTCTACTCCTACCCCACTCCTTCCACACACACACACACACACACACACACACAAAATCCACTACATCTCCGGAACATGTGTACTTTCTATAGCTTTTTGACTTTTTTTTAACGTTGTGTTCTCTTGATTCTTAAAAAATCCCCTCGCCCTATTTCCAGTTCAGTAGCAACAGCCTGTACATATGCTCAAAGTTTTTCCAGGAGCAGCCAGAAAAAGGAGAGCAAAATATCGTTGAAATGGTTAAGTAAGCTTTGACATTCTAATATTTTATTTTAACTTTATTGTTATACTCCCCTTGCTTATAAAAACATCTAAATGAAGGAGAGCAAGCAGAAGTCCTTGGTATTACACACAACTCCAACCAAAAATTTACAGGTTGTAAAAAAAACCAAGCACTATAAACATACGCTACATATATATTTGTGTGAGCATGAGAAAAACCTAAGAGTAAAGTGGTGTTTAAATCATACATAAATGGGCAAATCTAGAAGTTTGCACGGACGGTACCAGTCATCCATTTATTTATTTTACCCACATATATTTACAAGCCTATAGATACATATTTGAAATAACCTCAGATCCTTCCCACGTACAATCACATTACTATAGGTTCCTATAGAAAAATACCGGATTTTTTCCCCTCAGACTCCTTGATCAACTTTTCCGGGAACTTTAAGAATTGAGAAAACATATGTTTTCACTAGCCCTTTTTTGCCCAAAGGGAAGGGTGCTATAAAGCTAAAGGGTTAAGATTCCCATGCCTTGGAGCATTTTTTTTCCTTCGAGTAACACATGTGCCTCCATAATTATACAGGAGTTAAGCCATAGCCTGTAGAGTTATATACGATGTGTATGTTAGTTGTTAGGAGGATATTGTAGGGTGCTCTCCCTTTACTTGACATATGACACATATGTATGGTAATATAAGCCAAATATGTATGTTATGAGATATAAGTTTTTTTTTTAGAAAAGAAAATTAAACGAGCTAGGGTGAAAGTAAGGTTGATGGTGTACTCATATGCATAGGAAAATGCTACTTATGCAAAGTAGGGGTAGCATTATATGAATTTTTCTCTCTCTCTCTTCTCTTCTCTTCTTGCTAACATCCTTAGACAAATAACAGACACTCATAAGTTGCTGGAGTGAAAAATGGATTCAATAAATTTGTGGCGGTCTTTCCTTCTTTTTCCTTCTCACACTTTTTCTCTCTCTCTCTCTCTCCTTTTCCAGAAGGCGCCTTCTCCTACTTTTCTCATTCCTCCTCGACCTTCTTTTCTCAGCTAATAATAATTCTTATTTTTCTTCCCAAATGCTTTTCTCCACCAACGTTCCTTTCCTATGTATGTAAGTAATATGTGAGACTTTTGTGTGTGTGTAAAAAATCTAATTTTAAAAACTGGGCTATGCTTAAAATGCTAGAGGGTCACATTAGCAAGAGGCTAAGGGATTGTAAGGAGAAGGTTTCTTAGAGATAGAAAAAGCGGGAATTCCTTCATATATCTACCTATATGCTATGCTAATGATATAGGTGTATGGTTTTAGGCGTGGAGATTCATGAGAAGGGATTTCATGGGAACTGACTTGAAGGTAAAGGCATTAATCCTTTAATGATTTTTCTTGTCAGGATTTTATTTGCCCGCAAAAGTAAATGAACATTTTGACTATTTCTCAGAAAATGCAAATGAATGGATCTTTCCCTCTCCCTTCTCCGTCTTCTCTGCTATTGTAAATGCGTGCAGGGTTAGATTTTTTTGAATGAGTTTTTTTTTCTAGCTAGGGATTTACTTGTGGGAATTTTTAGGGAGCGTGGGTATAGAGACAATGGTAGTTCTATTTGAGAAAGAAGAGTGAGAGAGAGAGAGAGAGAGAGAGAGAATAAAGAATTTGTCTGTCTCTCCCTTGGTTGTCGACTTTATTCGTACATATACTTGGAAGAAGAATTTTTTCACTGGATGATGTCGTGCTAGTTTGCAGTTGAGAACTTGGTCGAATTTATAGTTGCTTGTTCTGGAACACTTAGGAGAGTTTACAACACTTTACGGAAACGAGAGCGTGTTTTATTTTTCCTTGTGGAACATTGTATAAGTATTGTCTTTGGAGATGATGGTGAAGGTAGTAGTGGTGGAGGAATAGTAGAAGGAGATGAGAGAGCTTCCCGAATTTCTGTTCTTGTAATGATAAGTCCTTTGTATGAGATAGAGGGTAGGATAACAGGTTCTGAGGTTGGTTCTTCTCGCTCCTGTCTCCTTAAAAACGTATGATGTTAAACGGACCAATACTTTTCCATGGTGATTTACTATGAGTAATATAGAGCCAAATGGGATGCCAAGACAGGTGAAAGGACGATTTTTTCCACCCACTAATGACTTCACTTCTTTTCCTTTTTTCCCCCTTCTCTTTTTTCTCTCTCTCTCTCTCTCTCTTCTCTCCTCCTTTTGGTTGGACTTGACTGATTTTTACTTCTACTTCCCTTTCTTTTTTCTCTTCTTGGCTCACTTGGCACCCGAAACAAAGTTTTTTTTATGTCCGGGCTACATTCTATACTAGGTGTATGCTGCATGTACATACTTAGCATTTAACTTACGTACTGGTATGGACTTGGCCTTTTCTCGTCTCTCTCTCTCTCTCTCTCTCTCTCTCTCGTGATATTTTCTTTTGATGTGAATAGCATGGCAAAACCATGAGTCTTCTTCCTTTTTCTCTTATAATAGGAAACTTAAACTAGGAATAACAAGGCATTCTATAGTACATTCTTCCTATTATGCTAGACATGCATGTTCCAGTAGCGTTTAAGTACTATTTGGAATTGCGAGCATATCTGTGGTCTTGAGCAGTTCCTTGACATTTGTCACTGACATTACATTGATTTTTAAATAAGAATATCTTTTCCGCTAGATTTCCTCTCTTAAATGCTTTTCTCCGAAGGAACTTTTATTATTTTGTTTTTTTTTGTATTTCCATTTCACGCTCATTCCATCAATTTTTTCAAATGAGGGAAATATTTTGCATTAGCTTTGAAATTTTGTATGAATTTAATAGAGTATTTATTTACCATGGGAAGGGAATTAGAGCGAAAGGCTTTTTGAAAGGTAAATGAGCCAAATTCTGTTTAGGAAGTAAAGGTATTTACGATCATTTAACACAATTTTGTGCAAATATTGTGGTTTTATTTCCCATGTATGTATTTTAATGGATTGAAGCATGATCTTTAGCTTCCCACACGTACACACACAGAAATTCACTGCATTTAAAGTCAAAGAGAGGGAAAAAGCTCTTGGAAAATCAGTGGAGGGAGATGAGAAGTGTCTGATGTTTTTGAGAGCACTGGTGCAGGGAAATGGGGAATATATATTGAATTTCCAGGATTTATGATGATACAAAGTATGTAGCTTTTATTTTGTGAATAACCTCCCATGTTTTTTTCTCCCTTTCCGAGTGTTTATGTGAAGTGTTGTGTGTATTTGTGCATTGAGGGATACACTTTACTATTTTCCTCCAATGATTTACCCCTCCGAAAGGATGTTGTTGTCATGGTAGTTGGTTGACTTGGCAATGGAAATATCCAGGAAGGGAAATATAATCGAGTGGACTGTTTATGTGAGAGAGAGAGAGAGAGAGAGAGAGAGAGGCTCTCTAAAGAATCTTTTACATTGGAGACAGTGAAGTGAGAGAGGGAGTGAGAGAGAGAGAGTCAGAGGAAAAAGGAAACCAGGAGAAAACAATGATTTAGGAAAAGTTAAAATTTTGTGGTTCATAAAGTTTAACGTATCCGGAGATTTGAGGCTTTCAGCACTTTCACAACAACTAGTGCATGATGTGCAATACATTGGGAGTCCCATGCTAAATTCTTACCACAGCACAGGAACAACATTTCCCGTCCTATATAATCCTTGGAATGCATTGAGCAAAGAGCTTTAATATTTCTCTATTTGTTGTTGTGTAATATTGGTGAAGTCGGGGAAAAATCCATAAAGTATTTTAATACATAGATATTTTGGAGGTGTGTATTTTTCTCCCTCAAAGTCATAACTCTCTCCAAGCTTTTCACTTGTTTGAAAACTTATTTTTCGGTTTGTTGAAAAAAATTTTTTCTCCTACATTTTTCAACATACTAAAATACCACTTTTCTTACTCTTACTACTATGTACTACTACCCTGGACCCTGAGTTTCGCTTGAGTTCTTCAATGGGAAATTCATTGGAACGGTTGGAAAACAAAATACAAGGTTTTGCCTGTTATGTCAAGTGCTTTTTATTTCCGGTCTATATACATATAGTAGAATTATTATGTATATAGTGTAAAGGGAGGGAATGACTTTTCTTGAAATAAACTGACAAGTAGATACTTTAGGCTCGAGCATAATACTCGTGCCGTTCTAAAGGGTTTGTTTCCCTACCATTACAATATGGAGGGTACTTGTATGGTCTGCGTATATGTTGTTGAAGGGGGAGCGTAGTGGATTTTGTGCATTTTATCATAAAGCTAGGATGTAACAAAACATTTTACTTAAGTAAATTGACTCAAGATTCAGGAGGGTAAGGTGGAGGAAATATACGTAGATAGTTTACATATAGAATTATATAGACGGAGTTCTCTGTAAGGTTCCTTTTGGAAGGGAATAGTGATGGTGTGAGAAGAGAGAGAGGGAATTTCAAATAAGATGTGGCAGAGGAAGAGTTGGAGGAAAAGGAGCTTTGGCATGGAAATTGAGGTGCGAGGACATAACTTTCCTCAGACACGTTTCGACTTCTCCGCTATTACTACACCTACTTGAGGATAAGTTTGGGCTCTCCCGAGAGAAATTTGAGATGACGGTGCCATCCTTTAAAATCACAATTTTTGTCTCTCCTTTCACCATTAACAATGCAATTGTCAAGTTAATCTTGTAGTACGAGAGAGAGAGAGAGCTATGTGTGAGAACTATATAAGTTTTGGAGGAACAAATGTAAAGTATTTTTTAGGTCTTGACATTTTTTAGTAGTACATACTTTGAGACTATTGTAGGTATGGCTGTATAGAGGGAAGAAGTTAAACCGACTTTAATCCATTGTGTTTGTTCGGAGGAATCTCATGAATTCCTGGAACTCTTGCATCACATACCATTGAACTTACTGTTGGTGAGGGAAGGCTCGTTCCTAGTGGAGTTCTGAGAATGAGTATATGCATGTGTGATTGTGGAAGAGCAGAGTATTTGTATATTTGGCGTATATAAGAAGACTCAAGTATTTTTGGCATGTGAGTAGTATTTATTTGATGTGTTAATGTAAGGAGGGATGCTCGTGG
>JAQFXU010003721.1:0-15441 GCA_034693705.1 Spatulosminthurus flaviceps
TTTAAATGTGCCCTCAAATTTAAAAAACTCATGGTAAATATCTTTTGCCTTAAATTTCTTTGAAATCAGGCAAACTAAGAAGCCATATTTTGTAACCAT
This sequence comes from Spatulosminthurus flaviceps, assembly GCA_034693705.1. NCBI lineage: Eukaryota > Metazoa > Arthropoda > Collembola > Symphypleona > Sminthuridae > Spatulosminthurus > Spatulosminthurus flaviceps. Next base: position 100 of record JAQFXU010003721.1, read on the forward strand.
TTACCACCTACACCCCCGTCATTTACTTGCTCCTGACAAATTCCATGATCTTCTTCTACCCTAATAATGAATGGGCTCGACTAATGAATAAAAATAGAATTCAAATAGACTAAACGCTAATTATTTTACTTCACGGATTCATTCACAACTCCACCACCACCACCTGAGACCATATTTGCGGGATAATTTAACATGAGTGAGGATGTAACCTCTGAGGATGAGACCAAGAAAGAGTTGACTGACAACTCGATTGACTCGGACTCGGATGAAACCATGTGGATCGACGCTACGAAGAAGAAAAAGAAATTTCCCAACACGAAAAAATAATTTTAGCGATTCAACCCTCGTCTTGAGGATTTAAAAAATGATTATTATACATGGTAAGAAAAATTTCAATTTTCTGACCTCATCGAGAGGATTCTAAAATGAGTAGGATAAAAACTAGGAAATAAATCCTAGGATTCGAACCTTTTTGTGAAAATTGATATTTTAAAAATAATATACTTGAATAATATACATGTTTTAAGAGGATATTATGCCGCCATTTTACAGTTTAACTATTGAAGTCAAACATACCAGTTAATAAAACTAAACCATCTTTGACCTAAAATCTCTTTGAGAACAGCCAAAAGAAACAAGACACTACCTTGTTATCAAAATGATCCAAAGAGTGATTTCAAAGTTTAAGGGAAATGGGAACCCACGATTATTTCCCGGGAATACATGACATATTTGTCTGCCCTGTCAATGGACTAGACGATTGACTCAAACGCGGAATTTAAATAAGCTAAACTTAAGCTTATTTTATTGCAGAAGGACTCGACAGGTTTCGTTCGAAGAGAAATCTTACGAATGCAATTCATTTCAAAGATTCTGGCCTCATCGGGAGCATTTTCAATTACATATTTGAGTATTATACCTGATTATTATACACGTCAAGAATATATTTTACTTGCGCTTTACCGAATTTCCCCTAAGATACAATTATTATTTTGCTTTCATTGCAAAGAAAGCTTTGAAATTACAAGTGTGAACAGGGTTATTTGTTACGATACTCTACTAAATCGGCAGTTGCACTTCCTTATGTGGTTTAATCACCCCCTTGTCAGCACTTCACTTCAGAAGGGCTGTTGGTACCATAGGAATGTAAATTCCAAAAAATCTTTATATTAAGTCTATTTTTATTTCCAAAAGGAATGAATTTGATTCATAATTTTGCTTCTAAAAAAGCCAACATTTTCATATTGCAATGTGGGGTCAATATTCATTCAAACCTCACCGTGAGGATTTGTAATTGTTTTTATAATATACTTGGTTGCTATACTTGATATAATTTTCGTGCTTATTACGCGGGTATTTTTTTAATGTTCGCACGACTAAACTATTTCTGAACTGTGCCATGAAATTTAAAAAACTCACTTCCGATATTTCTATCCTGCATCACATTAAGATCCACGATTCGAAGCTAATATTTAGCGTTTTAATTGTGTTAATAATATACTTGATTACCATACTTGCCACACAATAAACTTCCGAGATAAAATGTTCAAACCTGAACAAAATTCAGGATTCGAATTCATTTTAAGTACTTTCAATTGTGTTAATAATATACTTGATTAATATATTTGTTAATGAGATATTTTACTAAACTGCTCCGAGAGCCTGTCGTGGGACTCTCTGGGCTTGGCCTATCCTATGCTATGACATTTGTTGTGCCTTGTCGTGTTTGCTGTTCCATCCTCACAGCTCCTCAATCATGACCTCAACTTTGGTAAAGGTCGAGATTTCAACCAAATTTCTATCCGCTACATTCCATTATTTTAAAACCTGGACTCATGTCCAACTAATCAAAGAACCCGATACCAAATTTTGGACGATAGATTTCACAATTCGAAATTCATCTTGAGTTTTTTTATTTGCGTTAATAATATACTTAAATAATATACTTGAATAATATACTTGAACAATTTACTTGAATAATTTACTTGAATAATATACTTGAATAATATGCTTGTTAATGAGATATTTTACTAAGCTGCTCCTCAACCTTGACGTCTTAATAAAGTTCACTTAATTGTGGCCCGTATCTCTTTGAGACCAGGCAAAACAATTTTTCCTATTATTTCCAGGGCTCCTTCTCACCTCTGAAGGCCAAACTGTGCGAGCATTATTTGAGACTCGAAATAAAACAAGCTTTCGTCTCAACATTTCTACAAGATTCGGTTAAAAAACGAAGGCACATTGAATTTGTAAGGACTTTCTTCCAAGTTTTCTCAGAATCTTTACTTTCCTAACTTCGCAGTGACAATTTGACATGTGTTTAAATTATATTTTTATGTGTACTTTATTAACTTGATTATTACACATAATATTTAATTCGAGATTATTTGCCTCTATTTCACGTGTGTGCTCTAGTACAGAGATATTTCACCATATTCAATAAAACTGTCATAAGATTTTATCAGGACTTTTATCCTTCTTTCTGGAACAATTGAATGATTTCAATGAAAATGTTATACTTCCCTCATAAAAAACATCCATTGTAATATAAAACCTTTATTGTGTCGGCTTCCCCATAGAAGTAGCTTTTCCTGACTGTGATATTTAATCCTTAAGATCGTAAATGGTTTAAATAATACACGTGTTTATTAAATATTGGGCAGTCAGCGCAACATTTTACCGATTAAAACTTATAGCACAAATTGTACGTTTGAATTTGGTGGAATTTCCTGTACTATACACGTAAGGAGCATTTTTGATTGTACGGTAGGGACAAAAGTTCCAACAAATATTTATGTTAACTTTACTTGATATTCGATCATTGGTTTAATTTATTAAGTGAATCAACGGAGATTTAAGCCATTTCACCGGCAGCGTTTTTTATAATATACTTGATTAATATACACGTGTTTAAAAGATGCATAACATACATTATGCACAAATACCCACTTCAGGAGCGGTTTTGGTACCACAGGAATCTAAATTCCGGAAAATCTTTAGATTAATTTTATTTGAAAAACAATTGGAACCACAGATTAAAACAAATCTTGCAAAAAACATTTGACCATTGACGTGTTAATGTGTATATAAATATATTCACGTGAATTATTTTACGTCGTGGTTTGAATATTTGCCAAGGAAATTCAATGGTTCGGACCAGCGTACTGGGATTTAATTTTCTAAATATTTGATATACTTGATTAATACATTAGTTTTTCAGTTAGGGAGGGATTATAGTCTATTATTAATTCATTTAGATCCATTAACAACTTCCAAAGTTGGAACAGTGACATTTAATAATATTCAAAAAATGGTGGATTTCCTTGAAAATAAAACAAATTACAGTTCGTAATTCATCTTGAGGATTTTTCAGTGTGTAAATACTATACTTGATTATTATACATGTTTACTAGATATTTTGAACGACATTCAACTAATCTGCTCACGACCTAATTGTAAGGATTCTCGTTCTTTAAGTCCCACGACAATTATTTTGGGCCATAAGTTTTTAAAGAAATCCGTTCTAACTTATTTTACGTCCCGGATTCACCCCTTAGCCATTCGCTACGACTAAGTAAGACCCACGATTGTAAACTAATATTTAGGGTTTTAATTGTGTTCATAATATACTTGATTAATATACTTGTTAATTAGATATTTGACTAAACTGCTCCTCAACTCTGACACCAAAATTAATTACTGAAATTTCCAGGGAAATTCCCGGGGAAATTTAATCTATCCATAAGTGTGGGCTTTCCTTACGAAGGATATAATTCCAATGTCCAAATATTTAAGGTGCCATTTAGCTAATCTGCTCCCAAACTATGACAGCAGAATTAATCTTGCTAACCACAAATTATCTTTCGCAGACCATAATTTTTTTAAACTGCCGTAAGCTTTTTCAAGACGCCACCCACTTTCATTCCCGATTCAACCCATTGCGGTAAGTAAAAATGAATGATTCAAGTCTAGTCTTGAAGATTTGAAATTTTAAGAATGATATATTTGATTATTATACTTGTAAAAAGAAAAGCCATTAGAATGCAATTGCATTCAAAATTCGGACCTCATCAAGACGCTTTTTATACACGCCACGAGTATATTTTACTCAGATATTTTATCGAATAGTTCCTAATAAACTGCCACTATTTTGTTTTCCATGTAAAGCAAACTTTAATTGATCAAAGGTGAATAGGCTTATTTGTTACGTTAGTCCATCAATTCAATTCAATATATAACGATTCGAACCATTTCAACCGGATTTAATTTTTTAAATACAGTATATTTCCTATATAGTGGCATCGAAGGGATCCCAGGAATTCCGCCACTATAGAGAGATGCCACTATAGCGTTCCATGCATTTTCCCTATTAAGATTTAAGGTCATTATAATTCTGAAGCCATAATCTCAAAATTAGAAGAAATTCCATTGTTTTATGTCAAAACTAAATTTAGAATTCATACAATGTAATATTCTTTTGGTTCTTCACTAAAAATATGCAATTTTTTGTTCAAAACGAAGGAAAATAACCAAAAAAGTCCAAAATTCTTCAAAATTCTGCCACTATAAGGAGATTTTTCTAAAAATCCTGCCACTATAGCGTGTACCTTAAGCATGGGGAATCTCTGGGGAGGATTTTAGTCAGCCACTGTAGAGGAAATAGCATCTTAGGGGAAGCCACTATGTAGGGAATCTACTGTAATATACTTGAATTTGATACGTGTTAAAAGATATTCAACTAGGGAATGATGAGACGGATGAATTCAAACCAGGAATTCCATACGCTAACCGTAAAGGATTTTACAACACGGATTCATTTTTGACCAAAAACGGATGGATAGCTGTTAAATTTCACGAATCGAACCTCACGTAGAGGATTTGAATATTGTTTTAATAATATACTTGGATTCTATACTTGTTAAGAAAAATATTTTACTCCACTTTCCCTGAGCTACCTCCACATAGTGCTATCAAATCTGGGCAACCAAATTCAGAAAAAATTAGGTATTTTGTGCTATTTAGCTATTTTTATTGGAATTTTGTGGGAGTTAATTTCCGTTATTTTGGAAAAAATCTTTTCAAAATGAGCTTTTTCAAAGAGATATTTTCACGTAAATTATTTTACATCCCGAGTTCAAACTGGAGAAAAACCCAAATTTAACGAGTCAAAACTCTTTTAGATTTAAATTACGTTGATTGTTTTGATAATATACTTGACTATTATATGTGCCCAAAGGTTTTTTTCCTGTTAATACACTAAACTGGACTTATGCATACTCCTATAGTTTCCCTTTCGGAAAGCGTGAATTTAGCACGTAAATGAAACATTACGATGCACTAATACTTAATCCTGTAGATCGTATATTTTGTAAATAACATACATGTTCATTAAATATAAGACAGTTTTAGCGCAAAATTTTACGTATGTTTCGTATAATTATTACAGGACAAAATTTGCATTTAAATTTTTGGGTTATACGCTAATGCTATACCCTGATCCTTTCTATAGCAGCAATATTTTGATGACATTTTATCAAATAATCCCTAAACTTCCATTATTTTGTTTGTATTGTAAAAAATTTAATTAATTCAGTGTGGTTAGGATTATTTGTTAGGTTAATCCATGAATTCGGGAGTTCCATTTACTATTTCCCTGGTTGAATTCCCTGTACTATACACTTAAGGGGCATGTACCCTTTCATTGTACCCTAGGAACGTAAGTTCCAAAAAATATTTATGCTAACTTTACTTGATATTCATTCGTTTAATTTATTAAGTTAATTAATGGAGTTTCAAGCCATTTCACCAAAATGTTTTTATAATATACCTGATTAATACTTTAGTTTTTAAAAGTTTTTCAGTTAGGGAGGGATGAGTCTGCTGAAATCAGACGGGTTATTGATAATGCCGGCAGCAAAACTTCCAAAGTTAAACCAGAAACATCACGGTGAAGATTTAAATACTTTGCCTTAATTTTTTATAATATACTTGATTGATATACGTGTTTAAAAGGTATTCAGCTCGGGAGGGCTGAGACTGATGAGCTCAAGCTCGGAATTGAGTGCGCTATAAACGCGAAGGGCAACAGGTGAATTACCTTTCACCATTTAAACCTGATGAGGAGAACTTGAAATTGTGTTAATAATACGCTTGGTTGCTAAAATTGTTAAGACAAAATGTTACTCTAATTTCCTTGAGCTACTCCATTCCAGGTGATAATTTCTGGCAAAAAAGCCAGATATTCCTTCAGATATTTCTGTCCTACACCAAATGAAGATCCACGATTCGAAACTAATGTTTAGCGTTTTAATTGTGTTAATAATATACTTGATTAATATACTTGCCACTCAATAAACTTCCGAGATGAAATGTTCGAACCCGAAAAAAATTCGGGATTCCAAATTCATTTTAAGGACTTTCAATTGTGTTAATAATATACTTGATTAATATACTTGTTAATTAGACATTTTACTAAACTGCTCCTCAACTCTGACACGAAAATTAGGTAAGGCCGCTTTTTATAGAAGACGAGTATTAAATCTCGAAACGTTTTTCAAATTTAAAAAAAAATAGGTCATTGAGTTGAGGGAAAAGAAACTTGTCTTATAATACCTTTAAGATGACAGAACGATGGGACATTTGTTTAAATCATTATTATATTCATGTATCACGGATTCCTTTGAAATACTGGAAATTCTAATAGAGTAAGTGAACTTTCAAGATTCAAAGCTTGCATTGATAATTAATAATAATATAATAATAATAATGTATTTGAGTAGGATACATGTTAAGAAGAAATGAAAAGCCATCAGAATGAAATTGAATTCAAGATTATGACCTCATCAAACGGATTTTAAATTATTTGAATAATAAGCTTGATTATTATACACGTCACGAATATCATCGGGGAAATTCCAAAAGGGGCTACAATTTTCGTAACGTTATGAAAAAACAAAATTAGAGCACCTTTTGAAATTTACCCGACGATATGATTTTCTGGTATTTAACAGAATTATCCCTAAACTGCAATTGTAAAACATACTTATAAATTGGACAATTGGCAGAAGAGCTCCAAAAAAATCTTTATGTCGTAAAATTCTTTTACAGCACGGAATAATCACGAAACAAAACAAAATATCATTTCAGTGTGAAATTTAACATTTCACACTTCGCTACTCCCCAGGATTTAATTTTAAAATAATATACTTGAATATTATACGACTTGTTAAAAAATGTTTTCATAGCAATTTCTCTGAAATGCTCCTGATAAACTCTAATATTTCCTCCTATACCCATCACATACCAAAACACCCATTAACATGAATTTTCAAAGCGAAAATCTCAAGATGATAAACGTAAATTATTTTGCACCACGGATTCACTTTTGATCGGGGACTATTTTGCAATATATTTTACCATTCGAGCCTGATCATGGTGAGGATATGAAATCGTTTTGAATAATATACTTTGTTGCTATACTTTATATTTAATGTATAAATATTAATTGGTTGGCGACTGATAGCAAAGTGTGCTAAGCACTCGTTAACGAGTGTCATCTGAGTCCCGGGTTCGAATCCCGGAGTGGCTTCTAGTTGATATTAAAGCAAGAGGGTTTTTTCCCACTGGTTTTTTCCCCTAACCGCTCAGAAATATGACCGCCTCCTCGAGTTTACAATATGATGACCCCAGAGAGCCGGAGTTACTCATAGGTAGGGTCTATCATTGAAACTTTGTAACACGAATTAACGAATAAAGGCTGAACAACTCTGTAAGACCTATGGGTATGTATCGTTTTTTTCATAAATATTAATTTTCCGATGAATCCAAAGGAATGTAAAACTCAACCATAAATACATATCATCATTCGAAGGTCATCCTGAGGATTTGGAATCGCTTTCATAATATACTTGAATATTATACATGTTTAAAAAAACATTCTTCTGCCATTTTCCTATACTCCTCCAGCATTGTGATACCAAAATTTTTGAAATCAACAGCTACATTGTGTTTTTGTTCGTTTTACTACATGTGCCATCAAAATGAAATAACTGACTACAAATTTTTTTTGCCGAAAATCGTTTTGAGTTTAGGCAAAATAAACTTGACGCCATTTTTTTTACCATTTATCGTCTTCACGTTTTTGGAAGACGAAACTATATGATTACCATTTTTCTTCCTAAATGAATTTTAAAATATTTTGTAATTGATAACATATGATTGTGTGAAGTAAAGAAACTTATTGAGTCATAAAACTTGCTTATTTAACGTTTGTCGAAACTAACTGCAAGTCTGAAAAGGTAATAAAAACTTGTTTCCACATAAACATAGTGGTAATAAATTTACTCACTTTAACACGAATAAAACTCGCAAAAGTGCTGCTGCAGAAAGCATACTTATCCAAAATCAAATCTTTCAAATTACTTTTAAACAGCAGATGTCCGTGTAAAAATATTTTGTTAAAAATCCACCACATTTGTGTGCATTTTTATCCCTCTTATACATCCGTTTAAAAAACAAATTTACCAAATTTGGCTGACTTTGACAGAAAATCGTGGATAACGTAAGAGAAAAGTAAATTAAATACTAAATTATATTACTATTACATTACTAAAATAAACTATAAATAAATGGATCGGCAGAGCAGAATTTGATGAATTTTAAAAAATTATGAATTTAACAAAAATGACCATATTCTTAACTGAAGTGTTTCCGGCGGTCTGTTTGGCTATAACCAAGTATCGCGATTATCCATGTTGTTTTGATCTTAAAAAGGCGACCATGATTGATGGTGAGTTGATCCATGTCAAACGATGTTAGCGAGTTCAGGTAAATCTACGAACATAAAAAACCATTGGAAACTTAAAGATTTTTATCTTCTTATTCAACCGGAAATTTTCAAAAACTAATGGATCACAAGATTTTAAACTTACAGAGCAAAGAAGAATGGAAACGGAGCGGAGAGTAAACCCAAAGAGCGGGTAATTAATTTCAGCTTTTTCTTCTTCTAAGAAATGTCTCTTTCTTAGCATTCTCCAAAGTACACCAAATCTGTAAAAATACAACAGTTGTCTTCTAATTTTTCGTAGCCGGAAGACTCGTCCAGAGACGTTTTCGTCCCGAACTTTTTGGACACAATTTTTCGTCCACAAAATGTATCGTCCAAAATATTTTTGTCCGGGAAATTGTTTGTCCACAACTATTTCAATTACTAGTTTACGTATTCCTGGTTATTGTACAAAAGTAGAATGTACATATATCCATATAATTCTTAATCCAGCAAACACTCAATTGCGAGCAGTGTCCTCGTATAGTTCGTCAACAAGACAAATAATAATTATTATAATTAATAACAAGTTAAAAAGTGAAACAAGAACATAAATTACACATAGGACAAGATTCCTAATAAATTTGCTCTGAATAAATGCAAGTAACTAGAACATGAAGCTTTTTTCAAACCATTCTTTTGAATGGTAAATAATGACTAAATAAAAATTGTTTCCTGGTTATAATAGTTGTGGACAAAAAATCTTCTGGACGGAATGATTTTGGACAAAAGAATTTCTGGATGAAATAATATTGTTCGAAAAATTTTCTGGAAAAATTATATTTGGACGAAATATTGTCTGTACAAAAATAATTTGGACGGAAAATTTTGTGGATGAAAATGTTTTGAACCAAAAATTTTGTCCAAAAAGTACTGGACGAGTTATCCTAGACCCAAAATACAACTTTCCATGGTAACTGTCCACACCGGTGGTTTTAAAAAATTTCATTTATATAAAACGTTTAAAAAATCACAGATTTCCTGACTATTTTCAAGTGTAGCCTGGCCAAATTAAGATTTTCTCACAGAATAATAATAGCTACGTTAAATCGTTTACTACACAAGGAATACGGAATTTTGCAATTCCGGTAATAAAGAATAATACCTGCACTAGGATTTCCGTTAACAAAATTGATAATGTATGAGAAATGGCATGTTTAAAAGGAGAAAGAGAGTTAATTCAAAATTGATTTTCACCTGCCCAAACGTTATTCCTTCTTAGACCACATTCGTAAAGCAGAGAACGAAAAAGGTTAGCGTCGAAGGAAATTGCACCGTCTTTTGAGTTTCTTCTTTCACCATTTGTCACAGTTAAAGTCCCCAACTAGGATAAAATTTACACAAATAATTTAAATCCATTTTTATGTATGCTTTACGTGGAACCCTTTTTATTATGACTATGCTTTCTGTGTAAACGAGCTTTCGAAGGCTAACAGTCCTTCATCGTCAGGTTCTAACTAGCAAGTGTAAGATAGACGCTAAATTAATTTCATTATTAGTTCTAGTTAATTCCCTTTACTCCATTGCGCTGGTAAATACCCAAATTAATGAACACAAATACACTCAATTTCGCATAAAAATGTTCTGTATATAAAATTAAATACAAACAGAAAGAAGAGGAAAGAACGTCCCTGGAAACGTCCCTTGTTACACTAAATTTTGCAGGGAGATTTGGATAGAAGCAATCAGTATTATTCTTCGTTGAACGGGAATGTAGTTGACAAATAGAAATTCAGTTAATTATTTTACTTACCCAATTGTTGAGCAGAAGAAGATGGCTACCTGAAGATTCTTATGGGAAGCTGCTTTTCACACCAATGGGATTGAAATATTTAGGTTGGACATTAAAAATTCAACTGATCGTTAAACAATTATTTTTACGGGGCGGTGCAGAATAAAAGGTTGGGACTGAGACGATAATTTTTTTTACTTTTGTATTTATGTGTTGAATTTAAATACTGGAATATTTTATGTTTATACAGACTTTGTGCGCCCCATTTAAATATTAGGGTAGCGAGTAGGTTTCTTAGGCACCAGGGTGATGTGCTTGAGCCAAGAGTTTTGTCACAACTGATTTAGAAAAATAAACACTTCCAAAGGAAACCTTGGATTTCAACCATTTTAGCTGCTTCCAGACCTTCATGGAATGAACGTAATCCGTTTTAATTTTAAGCTCATTAAATTAAGGAAATTATTCCAGAACACATGTACCCAACTGAAATTTGTCAGTGTCAGACCAATACCTTAAGCTTAAAACTGCACTCAAATACTGAATATTCATTTACTTTTCCAGTGAATCTCCGGGGACACCAATAAAGTAGAACACAAAAGAACCTTTAAACAAGTATATAGCCAAGCTTTAACACTGAAGTGCAAACCATTCTCAAATTTTCCCCTTCCCAAAATAAAACTCTTTAGAAAAAACAAAGGGCTAATCCGGTCTGGAATGTCGTTATTAAGAAACTTCTGTGATGGATGGGAAATGAAATGAGCGGATTTAAAGTTATCGTGGAATTCTGTGAAACTCTAATCGAGTCATGTTTTCCAAAATGTTTCTATGCTCTGTCCAACATACAATGGGGTGATTTGACTCATTTCTGAAATAAAATGTTCAGAAACAAGCTTTTCAGTGCAAGTTTTCGGAAATTTTGAAAAATGGCTGAAATTTAGGTGTCAGAGTAGAAATAAGTTGCAAATCCAGGATCTACCGCATTTTACTAAGCAGCATATTTCGAACTTACTTCTACTCTGTCCCCTACATTTCAGCCATTTCTCCAAAAACGGTGAAAACCTGCACTGAAAAACATATTTCTGAACATTTTATTTCAAAAATGAGTCAAATCGCCCCATCAGTTCGGGAAATACAGCCTGATGAAATACAAAAAAATGACATTTTCGGGCGTAATTCCGTAACAGCTCCACGTATTACAAAAATCCCAACGCCGTTGCTGATGACACCCAGCACACGTTACTTTTGCTGAAAATGACTAATTTTAAACAATACGAGGTTTTGGGCTTACATATTCCTCGTGGACTTACTCCAAACATTTTTGTGTTTATTTTCTAGATAAGTTACCATGAACTGCTACAAAACCTGGGCAGCGTGGATCACACCGGGGTTTAGAAACGTTGTTCATTTTAGTTACAGATGTTGCAGAGAAAACAAACATTTTAGAAAACTTCGGCTCATAAAAGCCCGACAAAATCCTGTGATAACTTCAAGTCCATTTTAAACCTTTTCCTAAAAATTCATATAGATATATACATATAGTGATATTATTGTTTTGTGTTCTTGGTATTTACCTTAAGGTAGTGCACTGTCATATTAGACTTCCTTAGGTATTTATGCTGTGCATTGATTCAGATCCACCTTCTTCCCGACGGGAAATTTGCGCCTGCACAGCTATGCATTACTAATTGGCATAAATTATGTATAAATTACAAATAATTATGTAAATTACATATTTGGAACGCTTTTTTCTTCATAAAGGATTGTTACCCAATCGGGCATAACATGTGCATAATTGGGTAACATTCCTTTATGAAGAACAAAGCCTTCCAAATAATTTACATAATTATTTGCAATTTGTACATAATTTATGCCAATTAATTATGCATAGCTATGCAGGCGCAGGAAAATTTCCCGTCGGGTTGTAAATTCGGATTCAATAGAGTGCACAAAAAGCTCAAAATGTGGTCCTGAAATGTTTCTTTGCTTTGTTTTCACTTAGAATATTATTGGATACAAAGTTGTCACAGGATTTTGGGGAGCTTTAAGTCAGCTAACTTTTTCCAAAATATCTACTGTTTCTCTCCATCATCTTTTACTTCAGAAAAGCTAAAGCACCTCTATGCAAATTATGTAATCCATGTTGCCTTGATTTCCTACTTTTTCCAAACTACTCAAGACATTAAACACAATAGGATTTTTGTATCATTTATAATTAAAACGTAAATATTTAATGTTTATGAACATTTAAAATGCAATTCAGCCAATTATTTTGGTTTTTACAATAACTCTTCTTAGCTTAGATATCAACAAGGTAATAAAATCAGTATTCTCACTTAAAAAAGTAAATTAAATATTTAAGTTATAAATTATTCAAATAGAAAAGCACGAGAGTCTGACCAGCCGAGAAAATTCTGCGATTTTATAAACATGGTCCAGGCCGCGATCAATATAGTAACAGCTCACAATCAGTAGGTACGCATTCTCGGATACCGCAACATGTGGGTAGATAGGAACTCATCTTATTTCCTAAAAGCTGTTACGTACGATCCACCTTTGTTATACTCTTTAACTCTACCCTCAATAACAAAAAAAGGGTGACCATAACAGCGCTTCTCTACTTTCTCATGTCAATAGTTAATAATTTTATTACCGGTAAGAATATGCACGTCTTCGCAAGTAAGGCATGCATTGCTTTAAAATAGAACATCACTCCCCGTGTAGAACATAATTTAATAAATTAAAACTTGCTTTTCTCTCTCTATCCAATAAACTATAAGTGCCGTTAGCATTACATTACGTGACACGTGCTGATGATGAATACTACTAGCTAGGATGGGACAGCAATATACCTCTTATGACTGGGCAAACCCGTTATAGGAGGGAAAGGGTGACGAAACTCCAATATTACAGCCACATGGTTTCTGTTCAAGATCAATTTTCACCTATCCATTACGGGGGTAAACTATTTCAGCAGTTTTTGGTGAGTGCTTACGCAAGAAAATACGGAAATCGACTACATTACATTGTTACACACCAAACAGAACTCATGGCTGAAAGCCATGAGTTCTGCGCGATCTATTGCGCCATCTAAGAGCATTCTGAGCCATTCTGAGCCATCTAAGACTGACCATTCTGAGCCATCTAAGACTGCGCGACCATATTGCGAATATAGCTAACGCGAACAATGTCATGGCAGGAAGAATGGTTATTCTTCCCTCATCATTTCCTGCAGGACCAAGCTATATGCATCAAAATTATCAAGATGGTCTGGCTGTCCTTTCTGCCACAGGTAGTCCCGACCTCTTTATACTGTCACATAATGACTTTAGGGTTGAGAAATTATATTGGTTAAGAGAATTTGGTCATCACAATTAACATGAAACTGTCATTGTTAGAAAGTAGAATTTATAATATGCGTACTGTTAGTTCTACGCACGTGGAATAATTAATATTACTGACATGTATTACTTTGTATCAATATGGTAAAATCAAGGAAGTGGAGATTTCTTTCCACGGATGTGCTGTATGTAGAAATTACCGTCATGTACCTACGCATGAATTACCGTTAGTTTGTACACGCAGTAATAATGTAAATGTAGGACAAATGTGACAACAAGTGCGTGAGTATATAAGCCAGCTCTCAACAATGTATCGGGGAGCAGTCCACCACCTTGTCTCCACAGAGTTACATTCTGCGTCTTGTGAGCTCTCGCTTAAAGATGCTTGTGTATACTCTCTTCCCTACGCGAATACTTCTCTGTATTTCCCCCTCTATTCCTCCGTTGTTATACTTTGTATACCATTCCTATAAGTTTTCCTATTTTGTTCAACTTTGATTTGATTCCAAATTATAATAAATACTTCAATTGGCTCTATAAAACTTCCTTGCGCGTTCTGACTCAGTTCTAATTAATCCTCGCTAGTCTTCCATGTGGTAATGAAGACACTAAAGGCTCTGGCATTGACAGCAACATCCCTAATTCGAGCTCTACTCTCCACTCTGCTATCATCCCCAATCCATCCCAAAAGTACAAGAGCAAAAGGTCCTCTTGTCAAAATACCTATGACTGCCAACCCCAGGTACCGTGAAATAGTTGAAAATTTGTATACTGGACAACATCCTAACAGCATTCGATCGTCCCGATATTGTAATTTCAAAATGAAAGTGGACTCTCTGAAAAAGCTCCGGCTGGTTGCGACGGGGGTTTTAGAACACGTTATACTTGCTAAGGTCGTTGCTGGGTCCGTGGCAGGGAAGGTAGCTTTCATACCTCGAATTGTACTTTAGTTCTCAGACGTCGGCAATGTCCTCCAATAATCGCTTTTGCCGTGACCATCATTCGATCACAAGGCCAAACATTTGAAAAAATTGGAGTATATCTAAGCGATCCAGTTTTCACGCATGCCAAGCTGTATGTAGCTTTTTCTAGAGCCAAGTCTCTTTCGGATCTGTATGTTTACGTGATACCGTCGTCTCAGCAACGACAGCTCGCCAGAAGATCCAACGCTGCATTTACCAAAAATATTGTATACAGGGAAGTAATTGAGTAATTACTCAACGAGAATGAAGTCAAAATTTAAAAAAAAGTATATACTAATCGAATCTATGTAACACATGCATCAATAAAAACTTGAATAAAGAAAACCAATTCCCGTTCGACGGACAGGCCACCCGACTTGTTCATTCATAATTTTCTTGATGTCCTCCACTGTAAAAGCTAATTCACATTATGATCCGATGCAACAATGTTGCGACATGCGCTGAGATGGTGCGATTGTAAATTTT
>JAQFXU010003722.1:0-15440 GCA_034693705.1 Spatulosminthurus flaviceps
TTCGAACCCGAGTAAGACTCAGACGACCCTCGAGTAAACCCGAGTCCATTGCCGCTACGCTAATGGAGCTTGTCTAGGGCAACATATTAATAGCACACACAAATGATAGATAGAGTTTTGGAGTCCTAGTTTCTTCTGAGAATACTACTACACACTTCCCTGTCCTACCTCTTTTACATAATAAATTGGTTCAGGGAAGAACAAGAGACAAAAAATCATTAACTGGACAAGGAAAAATCACATTCCAAAAAAAATCATATGCTTCATACAATACATGTTGCCACGAGAAAAAAACCTATTTCATTACAAAAAAGGCAAAAGGACTACAGGATAATTGGCAAGAGTGAAGGAGCAAGTGTCATTTCAAAGCTCTCATCCTCTTTTCTTCACACATGATAGATTCATAAGGACAAAAATCAGCTTTTCCATTTTTCTTTTAGGCCCAATGTACTTACTTATATACATATGTAGTTTGTACTTGTCTCCTGAAAACATGAGCTTATCAAATAACACATATCTATGCGTCTCACTGCTATTACTTTTCGCGGACATATGTCACCTCGTGTCGACATAATAATGTATGACTACTATAATTCCATTAAATAGGCAGATTTGCATTCACGTTGTTTTAAAGTCACACGCGTGAGATATGTTGATACGTACATTTACACACACACACACACACACATATAGCATGTCAACAGTAGTGTGCACAACACATGGAAGTTAGATGTCGGTAAACAATGACATTGATTGGTCACATGGGTCAGCTGAAATTCATACTCCCCTGATGCCACTCGACACTTGCCATTTTTAACACACACATACACACACACTCCAGACCTCATTTCCCGAACTCCCCATCTCTCACCCAGCAAGCAACCAAATTATGTATGCTTGCTAATTAAGACCATAGCAGTGTCGAAAAATCTCCAAAGATAGAGTGAAATCATACCAAAAACACTAACCCAAACATTCGATCCAAAATCAATTCACATGAGAAGTCTTCAAACCTTGATTCTATAATATGTCAGCACAAATGACACATGTACTCACAAAGCATACTCCCTTCCCTTTATACAATAATAACGATTAATATTAATAATTCCTTTATTCATTCAAACACGTGCAAACCAAAAAGAATAATATAAGCGGCCCTTTGTCATCGCCTCCTTCGTCACTACATTAACTTAAACCAAACCAACATTTCCCTGTGGTTTCCCAATTATTACACACAAACATACACAGAGGGATAAAAAATCAACAGGTTCACTTATCCTTGAATAATAATAAATATCAGAATAAAAATAATTATTGCAATGAAATTGACAGCTTATTTCTGATCAGGATCAGCACTCCCTACTTACTACTAAATTCGCAGACGATGTATATTTCTCCGTCCATTAAAATGCAGCACTAATCCCTCATTAGTGACGAGATGTCTAATTTATAATGTAAACTCAAAATGTAGTTAGTATCAGAGATATAGCACCTTCCCCACTAGCCGTAGTACAGTGTTTGCGTAAATAATCACCCCATCCTTCCTCTCTCGTCTCTCTGCTAGACACAAGTCATGGCTCGCCTTGTCACTTGTCAATAGTCAACTAACTTTCAAGTGTAAATCAAATCAAAACCCTAAGTAAATATCAGAAGTTGAGGAAAAATCTATCAAATTCTTCAACATAATAATAATAATAATTTAATATTTTTTTCCTGTCTCCTTCTTCTTCTACTTTCCTCACTATAGTCCAATAGGAAAATGATTCAATACAGTACGGTACAAGTAGTAGCCAAAAAGTTGACTGCACTGTTAACAGAATCATACACCGCCGGCTCTCATATGGACCGATAGAGGAATGCTTTCAATAACCCTTCTTTCAATATGCTCTGTAACCTACGAAGTAAGTAAGCTACATCTGGTTCTTTTCTAATTGTTAACGGCTTTTTTGCGGACATATAACATATACTATAGCTCAGCCACGTTACATATTTACAGTGGAATAAGGGTTCTTCTCAAGAAAAGTGGAATCTACAAAATTCAATCACAATTTCCAAGGCTCCAATAATATGTAAGTATATATATATTTTACATACATATATACACACAGTGCCGAATACTTTCACATGTAGCATAAGAGGCATATTAACAACTCATTATATAATTATTATAATGTATAGATCTATTCAAGAAGATGGATTTTTAACAGAGCAGAACCGGCTGTACGGGCATTCATACATTTAAAAAAAAATACCTCTCACTCTGTCAGTTTATCTAAAAATAACTTTTTTATATAGAATTTTCTCCCTTTATCAAGAACACTACAGTGTGTCAAATACATAACGTATATATCTTATACATAAATATTTATATATATGCATATACTGTGCTATATTTCTTCTAATAGCTCAATAAAATCTCCGTTCAAATAGAACAAGCCCTTCAAAAACAAGTTCAGATATTTCAGGGCAACTTGCTATTTCACATGAGTATTTTTTCCACCTAAACTTTTCTATGCTCTCAGCTTTGGATCACAACCAATAAAGCTAAAGGCAAGTTTGAGGAATCCATTAAACAGAAGAAAAGTAATGACAGAGTATCTCCAAAGTCACAAATGCAGACACACGCACGCTCAATGACTACCCCTTTTCCCTCAACTTCTACTAATAGATAATAAATGCATATATATATATATATATATATACATAAAAGAGTATTTGTAGTGCTTCAAAGACACACTAGAGTTGTTAAATATTTCACTAGGATACAATATGCTGTTACTCAATCTATATAGTAGAGATAACGAAAAGAGGGTAACTATCGGGCGTTACGATCACCGAGCAGAGCACCCGTTAATTTCCCGTAATTTCCAACCATATAACCCAGTGAAAATCATCTCCAGGGAAATTATACTTTTCCACGCTATGCGTACCAGCTTCTACTACTACTACTACAACCACTACAAACAACACACTACATCTTCGGCTTTAGTCCAACAATGTCTCCATTGTTCCGAGAAGTGAACATCAATTATTATGACTTTCCCTATAATAACAACAAGTGCATATAGGCTTAACAAGTTCATAGCTTAACTTAGTTACTATTGCCAAATACCATCAACGGACTGTAAAAGTTTTCATTACCAAGTCAAGTTATTTGCCCTACAGATATAGAAGACGCAGAAAAAAGATTTTGGCTCCATAAGAAAAGAAAAAGTGTATTACTACTTCCATGATGTCTGTGGAAGATGATTCATCAATATTTGAAGGAAAATGTACCTACGATGCGAATGTATAAATGATTACATGTACTCTTCGTCGTATACATACTCTAAATGTACCATCGCTTTGCTCTTGATTTTTTCATTTTGCTTCACAAAAACCATCATTTCATTTGGCCATCGAACTAACATTATTATGACTTACTCTTTTGATGACCATTTATGTTCAGATGAAAACATTGGGTACATGTATGGGAGATTTCAGCATCCTAAGTAAGTATGACATCATGCAAGCTAATAGTGCTTCGAGGTATATATATATATACTATATAATGCAACCATATTATTACGTATGCAAAAAATATGAAGGGAGATGAAGCGAGTCATCAACTATACATACATATACTACAGCTACATAATAAACCATATATTCTGAATAATTAGTAAAATGCTACAAATTTTGATTAATCCTACCAAAAAGGAGAAAATTATAATAGTAAAGAAAAAATATCCGTACCTGGCTTTGATGGGTTTTGCGCCGATAATGTGACGTAACGAAAGGTTTTTTATTAGAAGAATGATTTTTGTTTGTAGTCCGGTTATGAAGATCAGTTGAGGATGAGGAATCCCGCTGCTCCTTATTCTTTCTGCGACGATCCTTCCGATCGCTACAGATACATGAATTATCCCAAAAATATTAAACTTCAAATACTTTCAAATCTCAAGCTATGAAATCCTCCACATACCGTCTCATCAAAAACGGTATGGGAGGATTTATCAACACATTTTTTTGCTGTATTGAGTCCAAGTGAAACAGTGAAGATTATGATTTATCGACGTTGCTGAAATTTTCTTTCTTTGCCGAAGAATCTTCACCTGAAAGTAAACATCAGCACCCTCAGCACATCACCCTACTTACATTGGCATACAGTATTTATATACTTGGAAAATTTTATACATACTACTCACATTAAAACTCCATACACACAGATTACTAATATATTCCAAAGGAATTAAAATAAAGTATCTCAAACTAACGCGTGCACTGATTTATTATCAAAGAAGTTTTTGAACTCGGGTATAAACAAGAGAGGCACAGAGACGAAGAGATGAAAGCCCTCATTTTTACTTACATCACATGTATAATATAATATATAGGAATCCTTCATTACTTCTAAAAAAAAGGTTGTCAAGAAATGCCTTAGCTAATTTTCCTATCAAGATGTCGCCTTCTTCTTACATACGCCCCAAATAACATCATCATCATCATCGTCATGCTCATCTCAACGGAGAAAACCATTTAGATCAGATCAGTTCAAAGAGTCAATAACATTATGCGTCACTTAACCTTACATATTGAGATATCCTCTCGAAGGGAATTGCACTATATTGGCACATGTGACTTCTAGTATTTCTGCTACTTAAACGTAATCCCATTCTGACGAAGACCACTTTCATCCGTACGGAAAGTGCAAATAATACGTCATTCAAAATCACAGGCACCAAATCACTTCTCACATTCAAATCTTTGCAATACCCCATTAGGATTTCCTAATTATTTTTTCCAAAACTTTGGTTCAATCCTGAAACTATATATAATCCTGGAAATCAGTTTCAATTTAAAGTAAGTACTTCCAAAAATCGAAAGTAAAATGCAGAGACGGATAGATATTTACAAAATATACTTTACTGTAGTCACTCTCTTCTAATATAACCTATCCTATATATTCCCCTCAAATAAATCCGTGTCTCCAACTGAGTACATAATATCCTCAGTAGTTCCTTCTCCACCAACACTACATTAGTAACATTTCTCTCACAGAAAGGAAGTATAATCTTGGTCAGCCACTGAATTTCCATGGTTATCATTCCACCGAACACTATCAATACATACCACTGCTTAACAAGTACAAAGAGTATAAACTCGAAGAGGGCCCAATGCAATGACGTCAAATAATACTATATAAAGCATCCTAATCGCGGTAAAAATGCAATGGACCATCCTCCCCCGGAATCTTCCAAGCTTTACAAAAATAATGGTACTCTTTTGGTCTTATTATAACTCAATAGTCACATTGTTTTGATTTTACTGTTAACTTCCAAATAAATCCAGTTCACAACCACTACATCTCTGAATAAAATTTTTAAGACTCAATAAATCCGTTGAATCATAAACCCTTACTACTATTGAAATTTCAATTCAATTAATTTGACTATATATATTATAGAAACTTCAAAGAAGGAAAGAAACAAGAAACAGCTGGTAAAATACAGAGCAGGGTTTTAAGAGAACTGAAATGTTAAGCAGTAGTCGTTCGAAACCCGGAAACCCGAAATTGACATTGTGGTTGACTGCTCTAAGGCAGAAACAAAAAAGACAGAAATCAAATGGAACATACGGGAAATAAAAGATGTCAATTAAATCATTGCAGCAACAACTTTGTATTCACCTGTATACTCGTCTCTTTTAACTCGGAATGCATATATACATGTGCAGGGTTAAGTAACCAAGCATACTTACTTACTACATACGACAAGCTTACCTAACTTCCACTCCGCAACCATCGCTATTTCACTTAAGTACATTAACTTGACGCCCCAAATGTGCCAACTCACACTCCAGCCTTTTTCCTCGTTGGAATTCAATTACAGGGAATTTAATTGAGTTATTCCCGTCAAACCATTCAATAACATGCATGTGCGCACCTAGCCACCCCTTTACGTGTAACGTAAAAAAAGAAGTCCTACATATAATTAAAGTAGCTCAACTACACATACGTGCATACATAACTATTCATTGCTCCATTACATTTACTTCAATCAATTAACGATTTCCGTATGCGCGTATGCCATTATTCCTAGAACTTACCAGGAAACGCTGTACTCCGAGCTACCGAGTAATAGAGTACAGTGGCTCTATACCAGTATCTGCATACAACAAACTAACTGACTACATACCTTTGCACTAGTTCGTCTTCTCCAGTTGGCCTGAAGGACGATCTTTATTTACCCAAACTACAGCCACAATAGAGATTTCAAAAAGTTCTAAAGAATGCAACCTGATAACTTCTTTCAATTTACGGTTACTAGTAAAAACACAATTCAGGACTACAAACATTTCATTATTTTTCTGTCCCTTGAGTTAACCGCTGAGTTTTACATTTTATTTTATTAAAGGAAACCTCTATAGAGATAATATTAATTTGGTTATGCTGATTTTGTAATAAAAACAATACTGAGTAAAATATAATAAAATCAATACTACAGCAAAAACGAACGAAAATCTTACTCATATATAGTTAAAACTCCCATGACGGTCATTCAGGCGTTTAGGTACGTATGTTAAAGTTGATTGTGTATAGTAAAAAAAAATATTGAAGCAAATAATAAATTAATTATGTTGATGACTAGAGTTCTGTGAAGAGGAACAGAACTCAATCAGAAATCACAGCAGTGGGTGCCAACTCCAAGGAATGGATTGCTATATATATATTTCAATTAGTTTCTTCGCGCAGCAGCCTTTCTTCTCCTTGATTCCTGCAAAATAAATAAAATTATAGCTTTATTGTCAACTGTTCTATAAATACGTTCATTCACATTCAATTAACTGATATTTTCCAGAGTATGTGGTATGAGAGAGAAACAGCGCCAACAGCGAGAACGAAACAGAGAGAGAGATAGAGACGAGAAAGATTTAGCTTTCAAACAACTTTGCTGTGGCTTCCAGTATATAAACTGGCACAACAAGTAACTTCCATTTTCACAAAAATAATAATAATAATAAAATAAATTACATTTCTCATCAGCTCTGCACTTATTCAATGACATTAAGCAAACGCCAGAATAAACACCAACTGTTCCAATTCCCAGCAAGATGCAACAAACAACATGAGTGCTAAAAGCAAAACTTCTCCTAAACTTAATAATTAATTAGTTCCATGTTGTGATGATCTAAATCCCACAGAAACCACTTAGAAACATTTACACCTAAAACAATAATACTTCTTTTTATAGGAACATCTGAATCTTCATCAACTCAATATATGTACAAAAGTACAACAAGATGATGACTCAAAAGACGTAAAAGGTTGAAGCAGCAATTTACCCCAACTCATCTGCAGAAATACTAATCCCAGCAATAATAAATATAATTATCTTCACGCTAACAACAAGTATATATGAGGACATACATGACTTGCTCTGCCAAAACCCTACCCAACAACTGGAATCAACTTGATTACGTTTAAGTCTGAATTGTCTGAGAGTTAAAATCGCGAGAAAAACAAAAGATCAGCGTCCAATGTATCTATACTATATACAATACGACTAATACTAATAACCTCAAACCTCAAGACACGTTGATGGCCCCGACACCAAAGAATTTTATACACACAACTGCAGCCAAAACTAACTTATACACCAGCAGCACTAGCAGCAGCAGCAGCAACAACAAACCAGTTAAGGTCTATTGTAGTAGGTATACAGTTCTTCTTTGTAAGGGAAAAATACTGACGAAATCCTAAACTCGTCCACAGATTCACGAATCAAGTTAAAAACTTCAAAAGTATTTCTCAGCTTGAGATTCCCAGCCACTTCTCTTTCACTTCTAATTAATAAATTGGCATTGGAGTTCCATTTCAACATTTCCTTCATATAAATACCCATCATAAAGCAGGAGTAGGGCACAGAAGAAGAAGTGTATTACCAATCATCACGATCACACACACAATAACAACCCTATAGTACCCTTTCCCCATTTTTTACTTGACCAAATACTGTAATAACAATTCTACGATCATCATAGTATTATTTCCACAGAGCTACCTTTCCTTCGTATCATCGTATCAAAAGAGACGCATAGATATATTGTATATGTATGTTCAAGTACCTCTCACAAAACCCCTCTTCTTCTAGACTCATACACACACACACACACACACACACACATTCACACACATTAGCTATACATAGCAATTCAATAAATATCATATAGATTGTTAACACATTTCTTTCGGTATTACATACCAACGACATGAACACCTTCCTTCCATTGTGAGTATCAATACACAGTAAAAAAACAATCCGTTCGTTTTTACATAATAATATCAAAAAAATCCACAGAGAGGGACAGAGAAAACATAAATCCATACATAACCTCCATGAATAATCAATAGTCAACCATTATATTTCTACTCTTATTTTTGCCCATGAACTTGGATCATACATTAGCTTCGTACACACACACACACATCCATCCACACAGACAACTATAATATATGCACAAGAACTAACAAGTATTCCTCTACTTATTCATGAGGTTAGGAAATAACAAAAAGATCATCCATCTTTTCCTACTGATTGCAATCGACACCATACCAGCTGCCCCTTGATCATGCCTCCAATCTATTGCATTGTCATTCTTATATTATATAGCTACATCTCTTCCTTTCCCCTTCTAACCAACACAACTTGAAAGACTCAAAAAACTGACCAGGTGAACATGAATCTTATCTTACATGTTTTGATTTCCTACAACATGCAGTCACTCACTCACTCACACACAAAGATTATCAAATTGTGCATGTTAACATAAGCCATCTGCAGAAAAATTAAATCGGGAAAAAAATTCACCATGTCATCTTATCCAACAGTAGCCTATCCATTCTTTGTCAAAGTTTATTTATTAACGATGAGGTGGTTCCTTTTAAAAACTTCCCTCAACACCTGCAACTTGAAAAACTAAAGACCAGGTGCGCCAAATTTAACTGCAATTCAGGTTAAAATTAATTCTCTCCGTCATCCGACTCAAAATTTAAATCATCGAAACAAAGACATTATCATACCATATGATGTATAGATAGACTCTAGAGACGCACATCATCCGAAGATGATGCGTACTCTAATAAATGTACATACTTAACCATAGAAGAGACACATAAATACTCATCCTCATCCCAACAAAAGCATTTCCTCACTATCTTATTATAATCATAATCAGAATAATCGCGATATAAAGTCAGAGCCAAAAGGGTTGATGATTTACAATTAAAAAGCATTGCCAAAAACCGCCGTCCAAAAATGGGCTTAATATTCGTGGCATGGCATCATCCGTACACTAGCAGGAACAACAACACGATTCGATTATTAATAACAATCAAATCCCAGGATGACAATGGTATTACAAATCCTGTCAAAAAAAATTCATCCAAAAATATTTTCCACAACTATTATCTCCAGCTCATTTATTCTCTAAATAAGGATCGACACTGACTATGAAACCACAAGTTTTCAATGCACTTTTTTCTTCCTCATTTTTCCTATACTAGAAGATGAAAAAAAAACTACCATTCCATAAAGCTCCAACACTAACAAAGCTTCCCTATCCCAGCAGATACACTTGTATCTCCTTTTCCTATTTACGACTTCCAGAAGAGTTTTTTTGTGACTCTCTCTCTCTCTCTCTGACTGACAAGCAAAAATATACTTGTAAATTTTTGCATATTATATTACAGCAACAGAAGCAGCAGGACAAAAAAATTATACAATACAGAATTATTCAGTAGGAACTTTCCACACAAGCTAACTTCTTGCTTAAAAGTTCTTGTTAAAGTTACAGCCCTAATCAAGTCACTATTAATAGAAATTACATGCCTTGAATCAAGATTCAGGAAGTAACTTTGACGTTAATCGAGAGTTGTAGTCAACGCTTCAACTGATACCGACTGAGTGAGCAGTGCAGTGTGAGCAGCAAAAAAACAGGAAAAGAAAAACTAGTCTGTGGATACATACAGTAAAAACTTGGAGTTACAAAGTAGATAATTGAAAAAAAATTGCAACCAAAGTAAATACATAAAATACAATCAGAGTTCAAAAACTTGACTCTCGTCGACATAGAAGATTCCAGTACATCAGCGTACCACCGCAGAGTAATCTCTTCTATGAAATTTTATAACCCATGCTCTAAGCCCCTAATACATGTGCATACATATTCACGCTCTCTATCTAATTGACAACGAAACGAAATGAGTCGACAAAATTTCCCGAAAAATACAATTTAATAAAAAAATTACTCATAATAAATGCCCTTTGACACTTTTCTTTTTAAAACCAAGCAGAAAATAAATGCAAATAATTCATTATAGAATTCTTTTTTATTAAATCAACCTCAACAAACAGTCGTACTAGTACTAACTTTCTTACTTCTACAACAGGACTGACCAATTTATGGAGTAAAGGGAACTCAATAAACTGAGCAGTGAAATCGATCAAAATCCATCAAAACACCTCGTCTGGCCTTGAAAACTTCCTCTGTGAAGATTAACAACAAAGTGTACATATTTGTACATCAGACGTGACCTCGGAGAGTTTCACTCTTTCGCAGCTAATTCATCCATCCATACCTATTATGTATGGGTTACTTTATTCATTTATATTCAAAACTGATTCCATCCTGCCGCACCAGAGAGAAATTATCACAGTAACTATATATATACAACTACATGCCAGCATGAGAGGGAGAGAGAGAGAGACAAAAGTTCCGTCCATACAAAAAGGCGTACAGAGAGACGAAGGCAGAACAATTCCAAAGTGTAAGGATTACGATAAATCATTTTTTCATAATCTGTCAATGCTTCTTCTCCTGTCCTTTATTTGTAGTCACCATAATAATATAGTAACCTTCCACGACTAAAGTGTTTGCATTTCATGTTGGCTTCGATGCTGGCTAATTAATTGCTTAATGCAAAAATATACCTGCTTTTCATAATATTTATTATCTAAAAGGCAGCTAGATATCCCAGCATGCCGCGAAAGGGGAATAGAAATCATGGAAAATTAAATTTGCGCTATTTTTGGGAAGCTTGACCTTCAAAAGTTAGTGGTTCATTTCATAAAATGAGACAAAGTGCAAGGGTGACGGTGACACATTCACACTGCTAATGTATACAAAGCCATTTATTTCGAAAAGGTTGAACTTGAAGAGAGAGAGAGAGAGAAAGAAAAGTCTCTTCATTATTATTATATACTAAGTAAGCCTGTAACAATATTAATACTCGCAATAACAGTCCAACCTAGCCCCCATTCACTATACAAGTAAAATTCTAAATGGGATATTGCAATAACACTAACAAGAAAATTATACCTGGACATGCAATCCATTAAGAGTATCAACACCTTTTAATGCACCTCCAAAACAAATGTTTTCATATACGAAGGTACTTTTAAATCATATAATAATAAACCCCATTACACCACCGTAGGAAATGTTTCTTCGTTCAGACTTAAATTCATCCGAAGTTTTATTTCATACGTAAGAAACTCTACACCTAAAATTATTAATATAAGCTCATCCACTCACCCCCCCCTCCCTTCCAGCCATTATCCCAAAAAGCTATTGCTATTATTACCAAAACATCACCTTTAACTTCATTATTCAGAGTTTGTTATTCTCATGCAATATGCGTAATGCTGTAACTCCCAAATTAAACTTCATCAACATTATGAAGTTGTTCTTGAAAGATCAAATTCAGAACTAATTTTTCTCTTATAATATTAGAATTCTCACAATTTTTTTTGGAATCAGTGTACCTATATGTAGTACCTCCACCTCCTTCTAAAAATCGCTTCACAATGACACATATAATGCCCGAAAAAATTTGGCATACAGCTGAATCAATCCTATTCTTGTCGAGAACTCAACATTCGAAATAAATGACAATTTTCTCCTATGTTTGTTCTATAGTAAGCCTGTCTTACGCAGCGAAAAAACTTTATATATTGAAAGTGCAAGATGTACACAATACTGAATATATCGAAGGAAGGATACAAGTGCATTTTATACTTAAACAGTATAAAAAGGATCAACATATAACATAATCGCTGGCAATGGGACTTTGTACGGTGTAACCTCAACTGTCATCCCAGACCTGATCCCATTTTTCACTTTCCTCTCCGCCTGACTTTCGCAAATACATACATACCTATTCACACATATTTTGTGCATGCATCAATGGCGTTTTGCTCTTCTTCTCCGTGTTTGTATTAACTGCTACTACTACTATACTACTATTATACACAACCGCTCCTGCCTACGCATCCTCAAGACAAGTAGATATGACCTACCCTTGCCTTAGTAAGAAAAAAGGAAGCACTTACGCTATCATCAGGGTAAATTACCCAACTAAAAGTAAGCAGTTTTTTTATACATTATGTATAAAAAAAAGATATACACAATGCATAGTATATGTAAGCCTTGGATTCCTGAAATTAGACTGCTACCCTTCTTTTGATTCCGTACCTCTCTTGAGCTTTTCTACGTCTCATACTTCATACCCTGTCTCTTCTTTCCTCTATCTCTACAACTTTTACCGCCACCCGTTGATAGATGGGCAAATGTATTAACACAGGTATGTATTAGCCTACATATGTGTGTAGATAGGTTTATGTATTTGTATGTGCCAGGAAAAAACCAGGCACGTCAGAGGATGAAACAATAATACAAAAAAAATTTTATTGATTGCACCCCATGACAAAAGCTATAGTCAGCAGTCAAGAAAAGTCAAGCATTTTATCCCGAAAATAGATTTTCTTCTCATTCAACTTTTTTCTTCTAGTCCACACACAGAGAATATCATACAACAGTTTTAGTACATAAAAGAGAGAAACCATTCATGGAAGAATTCATGCAGACACTGGCACGTTCTTATTTCTAATAATTCTAATACCTGGACCCCACTGACGTCAAAACCCCTCAAGAAATGACCGAAACATATAGATTAAGATATGTCACGCAGTTAAGGTCAGAGATAGAGAGAGCTTCTAAAAGCGCAACATGATATCTTAAATGCATATTCCATTTGCCAAATAGTTCTTCTTCTTCATCTTTAATCTTATATATAATATTTTCAAACACAAAGATTTCTCAGAACCTTTTTCAATCGGGAATATCGGGATATCCACACTACTATACATACTACAAGAACAAATTGCACTGCAGCGCACATGATAGCATGAATATTAGAGAGAGGATCGAACCTGAACAAAAATTCAGCAACAGACCAGTGGGTAAGTAAGGTAAACAGTTTTAAAAGGTAACCTTGCGAATGGGAAATAATCTGTGATGGTTCTAAGCAATAACGTGACCAACCATAACCCTAACCTGACCAAACAAGTGGATTCACATAGTCAACACCATCAATTTTATTTTCAACCCTCATGCTGTGAACCACTGTTTACCCTGCCAATGTTAACTGAGTATTCATCTCCTTAAAATCTCCTGCCCCTGCCCCACGCTACATACTACATATACACATATACATACGTCTTTATTAATAATACACACACGTTGAATTTTCTTGTCATAACAGCCAGTACAGGCACACAGCTTCATATAAACATACTAAACTTTGAATCTTCAAAATTTATTGCTCTCCAACCTTTTCTTCCCATTTAATGTTTTCGTGCCAGAAAAAAGAGAGAAGCCCTGATTCCTAAGCCCATATGCACTTTGTACAGCCCATTACAACTGTTTATACTTTTTTTTGCATAACAAAACCGCAATTATTTATGAGGACGATGAAAAAATCCATTGTAGGTAAACATATACAAATAATAATTCCTGCATTCAACTTCTCCTTACATTTACGCTAAATACTTTAATAGCTCATTGCCACTGAATGAATTCAAGTTGCTCTTGAAGCAGACTTGTACTACACATTTAACAGTAGCCCAAGTAAGTATTATATCAAGTTGAAAATCCTGAAAAAAGTAAATAAAGCGAAATACAACATAAAAACAAGTAAAAATTATAACACAAAAAATTATTCACTTTTGCATGACCCTTTCCAATAATACCGTCAATGTACATAAAAGAAAATTACACGTCCTCCATCCCCCATTCGAGACAGTTACATCCATAAATAACCTGAAAATGAACAATATACATAAAAGAGGTGCATACACACACATGAGACATGACTCCGTAATTACCTCAACGCGGCAGTAGTAGTAGTAGCATGCGACAATCCATAGCAATAGCACACACTTTCGCTTACTTGCTTCCACTCATTTCTGTATCTTAATTTCAGCATGTGACAAAAACCAGATATACTGCAACCTTAGACTCTAAATTTAAAGTCTGCTTATACTTACTGTCTTACCTCCTATTATTACAAATAGTACTTGCGTATGAATGCATTCCTTCCCCTCACTCCTTTAATTAATCTTTCCAATTATGCATATTACAACCTTCTCCTTCAAATTACCATAGTAAATCCTTTGCTCAAATCTAACACCTAAACGCAACTCACTGCGGTAGTGTAGCATTATTACGGGAGAATGATACAAATATTACAAAATTACATCATGGCCACTTTAAGACATCTGTCCCATGTATCGTCAGTGCTCATACTTATACAGCTATCCCCCTCACCGACTCACCACTCTCACTCTCTCTCTCGACTACTCAGTCAGACCAAATTATCATGAACAAAAAAGCAATGAATCATATTCATTATTATTTAATTTTCACGTGTCGTCATTCAGGTGTATTGTCGACATCATAGAAATTATAAATTAACTTCATAATGGAACGTGTAACGATGTACAAGCAACAGTATGTACAGGATTGTAAATAGCCTTCGACTTTTGAAATATTGCCGTGTCTTTCATGGTAAATCTAATCAGTATGAACGCTAGTTTCCAGCACGCATATTAGTCACAAGAAAAAAAGAGAGCGACAGGACAGAGAGGAGTAGTGCGAAAGGGGGGATGGAAAATCTCATTTATTTTCAGAGGTCGTCAAATTGACCAACGCCGAAAGAAAAGTAAGGAAGAGAGGCAACGCAGTCAGTCAGTAAACTACAAATCAGTTCACAAAAGACAGAAATACATCTGTATCTGTAAGTAGGGACGGCGTGCACATCCGCACACCCCGTCCTACGGGTCCTACCGAAAAATTATCTGTTCCATACACATATACTGTATTACATCCACCGTAAAATTCCACCCTTAAACATAAACAACGGATTCCAAAAATGACAACCATATGGAGATATATATCCTAAGCCCGATGGCACGGAGACCATCGAGTATGGCCGCGGTCGTTCCTTCAAGCGGAACCGGACCAATCGCTTTACTCCTTCCTCCTTTAACCAATAGGGAGATTTCCCTCCTCTTGTTTGGCCGGAAGATTGACAGGGAGATTATTCTCTTTCTGTCAGCTGT